>RJWH01006864.1:0-48043 GCA_004363575.1 Solenodon paradoxus
ATGAGCCATCATCCCCATCCTGCTTGTGTAACAACAGGAACAAACAAAGGCTAGACCTCAGGACCTTTGGACATCCATGGCGCCTCAACTGAGATCCACCCATAATTCCTAAGATACTTAATTGGGTTATCTGAGAGCTGCATTGTTGGACCTCACCTGGGTTGCATATGAAACTCCCTGCACTGGAGAGCGTCAAAGCCTTCAAGCACCACCTGAAAAAGCATGAGTGGCCCACTACAAGAGAGCAATCTAGAGAGCATAAGCAGCCCCATCCTAAATGAAATCAAGGAACTAGGACTGTCCACAGCATCATACAGATTAAGTCTAAAAAAGAAAGTCATAGTGTTAAATTGAAGGCAGAAGAGAAATGCATGCCAAAATCTTAATCACCAAAAAAATCCAAATAACGCAAAAAGAGGAAGATGACAGGAGCTCCCCAGATAAGAACTCCATCCACATGGATGGACTGGAACAACCTAATAGATAAAGAGTTCAAAAAGATGAACAGTTATTAAAAAGCAATGAAATGTTGGAGGCTCACACAACTACCCAAAGGCAATTGGAAGACCTCAGAAAATATGTAATATGTCAAAGGGATCCCCTCACCAAGGAGATTGAGAGCATAAAGAAAGTCCTAGCAGAAATGCCAGAGATGAAAGATACAGTCAAAGAATTTCAGATAAACGTGGAAAGTCCCCTAAATAGTCTGAATCATGCAGAGGAACGAATATCCAATATTGAAGACAAGTTAATAGAGGCAACCTTCATGGAAGAAGAAAGAAAAACAAGATTGAGGAAAAATGAAGAAACACTACAGTAAATGTCAGACACTATGAGAAGTATAGACATAAGGATAATAGGTGTCTGAGAAGGTGAAGAGAGGGAGAAAGAAGCAGAAAGACAATTTAAAGAGGTAATATAGAGACTTTCTCAAATCTTTTACAAAAAGTAGCCATGGATATTCAAGAAGCAGAGAGAATATCAAAATTTCTAATTGTAAATCGACCTTCTCCCAGACTAATTATAGTAAAACTAGTAAAGGTCAATGGCAAAGGAAAACTACTCAAGGCTGCTAGAGAAAAGAAAAATATAATGTACAAAGGTATACCTATCAGGCTATCACCAGATTTTCAACAGAAACACTAAAGGCTAGGGGAGAGTGGAATGACATATTCTAAATACTAAAAAACAAAAACTACCCAACAAGAATACTTTACCAGCAAAATTGTTATTTCGATTTGAAGTAGAAATAAAGGTCTTCAATGACATACAAAAGATCATGGATTTTTCTAATAACAAACGTGACATTCAAGAAGTTTTAAAAGGGATCCTATAATAGGGAAAATGAAAACAAATACCCACCGAGCCTCAAAAAATGGTGATAAACAGGGAAAAAACAAAACAAAAAAAGAAACAAAGATGAGATCAACAAGAGAGACTACAAAGACACTAAAAGGGAAAAGAAAAATAAATAACCCACGCAAATATATAAATATGATATGCTACCAGTTCGAAAAAGTCTAGCATAGAGCAGTACAGTTAGAGACAACCCACAGAGCATGCACAAAAATCAATCCTAAATACGTACATAGCCAGGAGGTAGACAAAACTGACAAAATAGACACTGTAAACCAACCAAAGGAAAAGAAACTTCAACAGTAAATGAAGTGACAGGCAGAAAAAAGTAATAGAGAACAAAGGTTAAAATGATGGTGATAAAATCCTGCATTTAAATCATCACCCTAAATGTGAATGAATTGAACTCACTAATCAAAGACATAGAGTTGTTGGATGGATCAAAAAAGCAGGTCTCATCAGTATTATGCCCATCAGAAACACGTATCAGAGCCAAAGACAAACACAGGTTGAAATTCAAGGAGTATGGGGAAAAAATAAGAAAGCAATAGTGATGAAAGAAAATCAGGAACTTCAATATTAATATCAGAGAAAAATATTTCCAACTAAAAAGTGTATCACGAGGCAAGAATGGATACTACATTATGGTCAATGGAGTAATCTATCAATGAACATCAACATATATGCACCTAATTCAACACCACCCAAATACATAAAACAAATACTGACAGAACTAAAAACAGACCTTGACAGTAACATGATATTAGTAGGGGACTTCAACAGTCTATTTACAGCAATAGATAGATCATGCAGGCAGAAAAGCAACAAAGAAGTAAGGACCCTAATCAAAACAGATCACATGTACCAAACAGACATATATAGAGTGTTCTTCCCCAAACAAAAAGAAATATATTTTTTTTTCAATTGTGCATGTAACATTCTCAAGGTTGGACCATAGTCTAGGAAACAAAACAAGACCCAGCAAATTTAGCAAGATTGAAATCATAGAAAGCATTTTCCCTGACCACGAGGGGGTGAAATTAGAAAGGAACCAAAAGAACAAAATTGGAAGAACCACAAAGATGTGTAGACTAACTTTCTTCTGAACTGGTGAAACTAAGATTTATGTGGAAGCAAATGAAAATTCAGAGATGGCCTCCAGAACATATGGGATGCATCAAAAGTAATTCTGAGAAGAAAGTTTACAGCCAGACCATCAAACATCAAAAACCAAGAGAGCCCAAATTAAATCATTTCACATCTTAGGAAACTAAAAAGGGAAGTACAATTAAAATGAAAAATCAGCACAAGGAAGGAATTTATAAAAATTAGAGTAGAAATAAATGAAATGGAAAAAAAATCCACCCCTCGTTAAAATTACTAAGAAAAGGAGACTAAAACCCTAATAACAAAAATCAGAAATGAAACAGGTGCTATTACAACTGACATAACAGAAATACAAAGGATCATGAGAAAATATTATGGTTCAACATAGGCAAGCCAATGTAATATACCACTTAAACAAACTGAAAATAAAAAATCACATAATCATCTCAATAGATTCAGAAAAAGCATTTGACAAGATTCAACACCCATTCATGATAAAACCCCTCATCAAACTAGAAATAGAAGGCTTGTACCTCAACATATTAAAAGCAATATGTGACAAATATACAGTTAACATCATAATCAAAGGTGAAAAACTGAGAGCCTTTCCCTAAGATCTGGAACAAGAGATAGTTACCTACTATCAGCATAACTAAGCAACATAGTTCTAGAATTCTTGGCCAGACCAATAAGGCAAGAAAAGCAAACTAAAGGAATCCAAATTGGAAAAGAAGAAATATAAATATCATTACTTATAGATTATATGATATTATACTGATAAAATTATAAAAAAGAAACTCCATGAAAAACTGATTGGATCAACAAGTGAATACAGAAAATTGGCAGAATAAAAAAATCAACACACAAACAGCATTTGCATTCCTGTAAGAAATGAAGTAAAGGAAAAAGAAATTAAGAAAGACATTTCATTCACAACAGCATGAAGAAAGATAAAAATACCCGGGAATGGATTTAACAATAGAGGTGAAAGTACTCTATAGCAAAAACTGCAAGACCTTAACAAAAGTAATAAAAAAAGACACAAAGAGATGGAAAAACAGTCCATGTTCATGGACTGGAAGAATTAACATAGTAAAAATGACTATTACACCCAAAACAATATACGAGTTTAATGCAATTTCTATAAAAAACCCAGAGGCATTATTTAAGGACATGGAGTAAATAATAATGAAGCTTATATGGAATCACAAAAGACCTCAAATAGCCAAAGTTATCACAAGAGAAAATAAGAAGAGTGGGGGAAACATACTATCTGACCTTAAACTATAGTACAGAGCAATCGTCATCAACAGTTTGGTAGAGCAATAAAAGTAAACACACTGATCAATGGAATCATATCGAGAGACCAGAAATAAAGTCACAGCTATATGGACAGTTAATCCATGACGAAGGTGCCAAAAGCATACAATTGAGTAAAGAAATTCTATTTAAAAAATAGTGCTGGGAAAATTGGAAAGACATCTGCAAAAAAAATGAAAGACTCTAAATCATTATCACCATACACAAAACTTAACACAAGATGGATCAAAGACCTGGATATAAAAACTAAAACTATAAAATACCTAGAAGACTATGTGGGAATTACACTCTAGGACCTCAACTGCAAAAAGTTCTTTAAGGAAGGGACAGCTATGCCAAAGAGGCTAAAGAAAAAATAAGCAATTGGGACTAAATCAAAATGAAAAACTTCTTCACAATAAAAGTAACCACCACTAAAACAAAAGACAACCCATGACTGGAATCACAGGACCATCCACCGGAAATCACACCCCCCATTTAAGGAAGAAGATAGTCTTACAGAGGGAGAAACATTCAATACTACCTACAGATGCCATGCTGTGGGTGGAAGTGAAACTGCAGTCTTATTGCTGATTGTGGGCCAACAAGGTGGTTGTTATGGTTCAGAACTGGGACGCTAGGGAAAGGCTCTGCATCTTACACACAAACTCCAACTCCATAGGCTGAACTCTCGGGCCCCAACAAGGGTCCACATAAGAACTTCGACAAATTCAACCAGTAGTAAAAAACACAAAATTCAAGAAATCTTATTGTTCAAACCATGATATAGGTTTACTGGATCCAAGTCATCAGTGCAGGGAAACCTAATCCATAGAAACATAAACAGAATGCCAATCAGAGCAAAGAGACAGAAAAATTATGCAAAATGATGGATACAATAAAAATTCAGGAGAAAATCTGAATACAACAGGTGTATACAAAATGTCTGAATTTGAATTAAAAGCAACAGTAATAAACATACTCATGGAAATCAAGAAACAATAGAGGAAGAAAAAACACAAAAAAGAGAAGAAATGGAGCAAGATATCAATGAAATCAAGAATATGACAGCTGAACTGAAGAACTTGATAGAGAGACTCAGGAATAAGATCGATAAAGCCTCCAACAATACCACTGAGCTATAAGATAGGTAAAAGGAATGCACTCAAGAAAATCAGCAAAGATCGAAGAACACAAAGAAATGAAGACATCTGAGATCTATGGTATAGCATCCAAAGGAACAACGCTAATATCACAGGAATGCCAAAAAGAAAAGAGAGATAAAGGAGGGCATTTGAAGAAATAATAATTGAGAATATCCCAAACCTGAATAATGAAGCAAGTCTCCAGGCTCAGGAAGTTCAAAGAGTCCCTAATGAAAGAAACCCAAATAGAACATCACCTAGACACATTATCATTAAAATGTAAAAAATATAAGATAAAGAATTTCAAAAGCAGCCAGAGAAAAATGAGTCCTCTATGATCAAGAACAAGGCAAGGCTGTCCACTATCACCACTGCTATTTTACATTATACTAGAGGTCTTAGCCAGAGCAATTAGGTAAGAAAAAGAAATATAAGGAATGCAAATTGGAAAGGAGAAAGTAAAGCTATCATTATTTGCAGATGACATGATTATACATACTGAAAATTCTAAATACTTTGTCAAAAACTCCTCGAACTAATCAATGAATATAGTAAAGTGTCAGGCTATAAAATCAATGCACAGAAATCCATCGCATTCTTATACACAAAAAGACATGCTAGAAGAAAATTAAATCAAGAAAGCACCATGATTTAAAACAGAAGTAAAAGAAATCAAATATATTGAAATATACTTAGCAGAGGAAGTGAAAGTCTTGTATAATGCAAACACTAAGTCCTTCTTAAAAGAAATAGAGGAGGCTGAAGAGATGAAAAGACATCCCTGGCTCATGGTTGGGAAGAATAAATATCATTACAACGGTCACCTTTTTTAAAGAAATACACAGATTTATTGCAATGACTGTTAAAGATTCACAGGCTTATTTCCAGGAAACAGAACAAAAAGCCTTAATAATTGTATGGAATGATAAAAGACCCCAAATAGCTAAAGCAATTATGAGAAAATAGAATGAATCTGGAGGGATTACACTCTAAAACATTGAACTATATTACAAAGTGATAGTGATCAAAACTGTTTGGTACTGGAATAATAGCAGAAACACAGATGAAGGGAATCACCAGAAAATGACCCACTCATGTACAGTTGATTAATATACGACACAGGAGCCAAAAACATATGATGGAGAAAGTAAAGTCTCTTCAATAAATGATGTTGAGATAACTGGATAGCCACATGCAAAAAAATGAAGCTAGCTCGCTGTCTAACACCATTCACAAAAATTTACTCAAATTGGACTAGAGACTGTGACATAAGACTTGAAACCACAAAATTCTTAGAAGACAACATAAGAAAGGCATTCCATAACATTAGCCTTATAGAGATAGTGGGGACTCAATTCTAGTATCAAGGGAAACAAAAAGAAAAATAAACAACTGGGACTACATCAAACTAAAAAGTTCACTCACAGCGAAAGAAAACATCCTCAAAACAAAGAGACAACCTACTAACCAGGAGAAGATATTTGCATTTCATTTTTTTGACAAGGCTTTAATATCTAAAATATACAAAGAGCTCATAAAACTCAATAACTGAAAAATGCAATTCAATGAAAAGTGGGAAGAGGAATTGAAGAAGCAGTTATCCATACGGGATATACAGATGACCAACAGGCACATGAAAAGATGTCCCTACTTGCTATCTGTTTGGGAAACACAAATCAAAATGACAATGAGATACCAACCTACACCTAAGAAACTGGCTACTATCCCAAAGTCTGGAAACAACAAATATTGGTGAATATGTGAAGAAAATGTAACATTTTCATACTGTGGCAATGCAGTGTTGGAATGTAAATTGATGCAACCTCTATGGAAAACAGTATGGAGCTCCCTTAAAAAGTTGAATATGGAAGTCCCATATGATTCTGCCACCTGACTTCTGGGATGTTTGGGTGTTTACCCAAAAGATACTAAAATGCTAATTCACAGAGATCTACGTGCCCCCCCCTGCCCACCCCACATATTTATTGTAGCTGTATTTACAATAACTAAGAATTGAAAACTACCTAAGTGCCCAATGTCAGATGAACAGATAAAGATTTAGTATATATACACAATGGAAGACTACACAGCCCTTAGAAGAGATGAAATCCTGTCATTTGAATCAACATGGATAGCTCTAGAGAGTATTATGCTAAGTGAAATAAGTCAAAAGAAGAAAGATAGATACCAGATGACCTATCTCATAGGCGGAATATGAAGAGACAATATAAAGGAACAGATGAAATAAACCAACCCTTGGAACATGCAATAAGACTACGTTTGCCAATAGGAAATGAGATCACATATAAGGGGCAAGTCATGGCAGTGCAAACTGGACAATAGTGATGAACACTTGGTGATGTGGTGGAGGGCAGTGTATGTTGACATATATCTGATGAATGGGAACACTTCACATATGGGAACCTATACATATAATTGTGCTTTAAAGTGTTAAATCAAAGTTACTGCAATAAAATATTCAATTTTTTAAAAAAAATAAAAATATCAAACCATGGAATTAGAGATTATATTCACACAATATAACATCAGATAAGAGCTTAATTTCCAAATTATATAAAAGAACCCACATACCCCAACAATAAAAAAAACAAATGACCCACTCTATAAATGTGCAAAAGAACTGAATAGATGCCTGTCTAAAAAAGACACACAGATGGCCTACAGGCACCTGAATAAATGTTGTACATCACTTATCTTCAGAGAAATGCAAATACAAACTAAAATGAGATACCACCCCACACCCATGAAAATGGCTTCTACCAAAAAACTGGAAGTTACAGATGTTAGAGGGTGTGTAGTGATAAAGGAACCTTTCTACATTATTGGTGGGAATGTAAATAGGTGCAACCTTTTTAGAAAACTGTATGGAGACTTCTGAGACAAGTAAAGATAAATCTGCCATTCAATTCAGCAATCCCATTTTTGGGCATATACCCAAAGGATACAAAATCTCTAATCAGAAAAAATATCTGCACCCCAATCTTCAGAGACGTACAGTTCACAATTGTTAAGACATGGGAACAATGTAAATGTCTAGAAATAGATGACTGGATAAGGAAACTGTGGTCTATATATTCAATGGAATTGTATGTAGCTACTAAAAAATTAAATGTGTCCTTTGCAACAATCTGGATGGAATTGGAAGGGTTAATTTTTTAAGTGCAATAAACCAGAGAGTAAATGAGAAATACAGGATGATTTCACTCATATGCTGAATATAATGAAATGAAATAAATGAATAGGGAAGCCACAGCAAAATATCACGAGACACAAGATGATGACTGCCACAGTGGTGGGAGTGAGGAGAAAAGATGGTGGTAAAAGACACTGGAATGCTGGTGGAAGGTTGGTGTGAAATATAAATTGAGATACAATGTCAATATTCAAAACTAAATATAGCATTGTGAACAAAAAGGTAAAAAAAGAAAGAGAAAAGAAAAAATAATATATTAAAATGTCAACATTATGGAACATAATATCAACATTATAGCCTGGTGGCCTGGCAGTCTAGTATACCCTGGGAGCATTCCCATATACAAACCAAGGTCTTGGCTTCAAGATGTAGGTCCAGGGTGATAAACCAATATGAATAAATAAATGAAAATAAAATGATTCTTTAGTCTCCCTCTTCCTGCCTGCTTGCCTACTCACCTTAATTCTTGCCTGAAACTTTCATTAAAAAAAAGTCAACATTAGATACTAACAGTCATATCAACATTTGCTAATCTAGTAGCTTAAAATACTAAATTTTTAACAATTCTAAATGTGTATTGACAGGTTGAAATGCATTTATATATATATATTAACTATTTGTACTTTCCATGAATTATCTGTTCATAATACCTTTTGTGCATATCTTATTTGGTTGTAATTTCTTTACTTATTGATATGCAACAGCTCTAAATGTATTTAGATACTAAAATTTTAGATGTTATACAGTGCTTATATATTGCACATATTTTTTCAAATATGGCATTCTTATTTTAGCATTATTTATAGGGTTCATGTTTTTGCTATACAGAGACTAATCTATATAACAAATATTTATTGAGAACATACTATGTGTCAACAAGTAGTTTGAGTCATAGAAACATAGAGATGATTAAGACATATAAGGACCCTGCACCCCACCCAGGGAGTTTACATATCAGTAGAGACACAGGAAAAAATAAGTAAACAAACAAGAGCTGTACAGACTATAGTTGCATGATAATGAAAATAAACAATGTGAAAAAGAGTAAATCGAAAGGATGCTCAGTTAAGGTCTTACTGAGGAGGTGATATTTGAGGTAGGACCTGACAGCTGCAAGTGAGACAAGTAAAGCACATGGGATAAGGGGAAAATTGAGGAACTGAATTAACATCAATCTAAACTACAGACAGGGAAGAGTTTACGGTGTTTAAGCACCAAAAGAAAAGCGTAGTAACTAGAGCCTAGTGAGCAACAGGGAAAATAAGATGAATGAGGTTGTAGAGGAAAGTAAGGACCAGAAAAAACAAGATATTATTTTATTCTAAGAGTAACAAAAAGCCACCAAAGAGTTTTCAGTATGGAGTGATATAATGTGATGATCTAATTTATTCATTTAGCTATGCACACCATAAGTAGGAAATGAGAAAAAATATGCACAGAAGGAAGATTTTTTTCTACTTGTCTACACCGGAGATTATAGTGGTTTATATAATGGCAATAGCCATGAAGAAAATTAAGTAGGAAGAATAATTTTTAGGTAATCCAACTTGTTCTTCTATCCCCTCTGACTACAAATATAAATCTTCATCTATTCTTTTCGTACCCTTTCTAGTATCATGGAATAAGGTGTCCCATTTCTTTTATAAGATCTCCCTCTAAAGATACAGCAAAACTCATGTATTGAAGGACGCTTTCTTGAACCTTTTGACTATACTGAGTCACCAATGCATGCAAACCTCTACCAAAAAATTTAACATGATATTTTGATTCTGTTCATTAGTATTCATTTAATTAGGCCATAGGCTCCATGCAGTAAGTTTGTATGTCTTATTCATCTATATAACACAGTGCCTGGGTCAGTATCTGGCACAAAGCAGGTATTTAGTTATTAATTATCCTTGAATTAAGAGAACGAGTATTTAGTTTTATCTAAGGCATCCGTGGATAGATTATCAATTTATTTTGATCTACTGAGACTGCATATATCTTAAGGAAGAAAGAAGTTAACAAGGTGGGAGTCTGGAGGTGGCTATGGTATGAAATACACACATAGTGAAGTAAAAATTCAATATCCTAAAAATCATATAGCAGTATTAAATAATAAAACAATTTTTAAAGTAAATAAACCCAAAATAATTTTCGAAAGAGTGATCTTGTCTTGAAAAAACACCTATGTATTCTTGAAATAAGTTCTATATGGTTTGTCAATTCCATATAATAACAAATCTAATCAATTGACTTTTATATAGTTACTTTTTATCTATGTTCTTGGTGTATCTTGTTCACATTTTGGGACAAGTGTTAGCTGACTGCAGAAACATATTGAAGAGTGTGCAATTAAGGGTCTTAATTTCAAGCAATAGAAAATGACACAAGTTAATATAAACATACATGAAGTTTGTTGGAAGAATGCTGCATAGTTCACAAAAATCATAGAAAGATTGAAAATTTAGCATCAGTATAAATATATAAAACATAGTAGGATAGGGGTTAGCACCACAGTTCACATCATGTCATTGGAAGACTCTGGTAAACACCTGTGGGTATAGTTATTATTGAATATTGTATACTATAGTCAAAAGCTAGTGTCAGAAGAAGTCTTCCCTGTTCCTACTCCTTTGGGTTGAATTCCAAGTCCTGGGTAGGAGGTCAGAAGTCTTTATCTTAGGGTTTGGCTGTAAAGACAGTGAGTTTCTAGCTTTCTTATTTCTAATAGTAAAAGACAAGCAAGTCCTTCCTTCTCCCAGTACTCTGTGGAATTCTTCAACATAAAAAAAAAAAGAGATTCTGGATCTGGTTCCAAGATAGTGGATTATTAAGATCCCTGTCTCACCTTCTCATAGCACAACTAATATATATTTGGCTACCTCAATCATTGAAAAGAGACAGGATGAGCACCTCCACAAAGAGAGGGAACATATGCCTCCATAAAGGATAGGAGAGGTTGATCTGTCTCAACACTTCAATACTCTGGAGACACAAGGACCTCGGGAGAGAGTGCCAAAAACAAAATTAGTTCTCTTAGAACTAAAGGGTTTCCCACCCATATGTAAAGGAACAGACTTTTAGCCACTGTGTCAGAGGAGTCTCAGGTCTCAATACCAGCTCCCTTCAGAGCTTCAACAAATCTAACAAGCATTAGTATCACATCACTAAAGGAAATTCAGTGTTCCAGATCAATATCCAGATGTATTCTTTCACTCAATATCCTAATACAAGACCTTTACTTATGGAAGTTTAACCTCTAGAAATAAACACAGAATGCCAAACAAATTGAAGACACAGAGAAATATACATGAAAGTATAAACCTAAACAAAACCTCAGAGGAGAATCTGAATGCAACAGACTTAAGTAAATTTACTGATGAAGACTTTAAAACAATAGTTTTAATGATACTCACTGAAATCAGGAAAACAATGGAGGAACAAAAGGAGAATCACAACAAAGATAGAGAAAACATAAGACAATTTAAAAAAGAATTCATGGAACTAAAGAACATAATAGTTGAGCTAAAAAAACACAATAGAGGGAACCAACAGTAGATTGGAAGAAGCCTCCAATATAAACAGTGAGCCAGAAAATAGGAAAGCAGAATGCACTCAAGCATAACAGCAAAGAGAAAAAAAATTAAAGAAACAAAGACTGCATACAAGATCTATTGGATAACATCAAGAAGAAAAACATTCAAACCATAGGAGTACCAAGACAAAGAAGAGAGAAAAGTGCTGAAAACTGCATTTGACAAAATAATAGCAGAGAATTTGCATAACTTGAAAAAGGAAGCAGATATCCAGACTCAGGAAACTCAGAGTTCCAAATAACAATATCCAAAAAGTGTTATAACAAACACATCATCATTCAAATGTCAAAATATGAGATAGAGAATTTTTCAAGCAGTTAGAGAAAAATGAGTTAAAACAAAGGAACCCCCATAATATTGTCAGGAGATTTCTCAGCTGAAACTTTACAGGCAAGAAGGAAATGGCATGATATATTCAAACTGCTCTAAGAAAGACTTCCAAGCAAGTATATACTATCTTGCTAGATTATTACTTAAAATTGAATAAATAATAAAGATCTTTTAGACAAGCAGAAATTAAAAGAATTCACCAACATAAACACAGCTTTACAAGAAGTACTAATGAAAGTTTCACAAAATGAAAAGAAATTACACTCAAAAACATCCAACTCCACTTAAAGACATCAAAATATAAAATGCGGGAAGGAGAGTAAAAACGTAGACTGTTAGAATGAGCTCAAGACTAACTTGCTTCCAAGTAAAAACAGGTTATAAGTGTAAAACTTTTATGCAAAACCGAGAGCAACCTCAAAACATAACTAGAGGGGAAAAGCAAAGAAAATAAAAAGAGAAATCAAACACGAAATCATTGTTTTCAATTAACCTGAGAAAAGAAAGAGAAGAGCAAATACACTGTCTGCAATCATGACCAGAAAATTAACAAAATGACAATAAACAGCTACATGTCAATAACCATCCTAAATGTTAATGAATTGAAATATTTAATCTAAAGGTGTAGAATGACCAAATGGATTTTAAAAACAACCCAACTTTCTGCTGCATTTAGGAGACTCATCTACATTCAAAAGATGAATATTGGCTCAAAGTCAACGGCTGGAAGATGATCCTACAGTCACAACAACAACAAAAAGAAGTCAGGCACAGCCATACTTAGATAAAATAGACGTCCAAGTAAACAAGGTAACAAAAGACAGGTGTGGACATTATATAATGTAAAGAGGTTTATTCAGCAAAAAAGACATATCTTTTATTAATATATATGCACGAAATAAAAGAGTATCAAAATAAATATAGCGAATATTAACAGAACTAAAAGGAGACATAGATAGCTGTAAAATAAAATTAAGAGACTTCAACACCCCTATTACATAACAGAGAGATAAACCAGGCAGAAAACTAATAGGGAAACCATAGCTTTAAATGACAAAGTTGAACAGATGGGATAAATAGACATACACTGAACATTTCATCCAATGACTGAGTATTCACATTTTTCTGAAGTGCTCATGGAACATAATCAAAAATGGACCATATGTTGGAAAATAAAATATGTCTCACCAAATTTACAAAGACCAATAGTATACCAAGCATCTTCTCCATCACAATGACTTAAAACTAGAAATGAAACACTAAAAGAAAGCTGGAAGATTCCCAAATATATGGAGGCAAAACAACATGCTTCTGAATGATCCTTTGGTAAAGGAGGAAATAAAAGGAGATTTTGTTTTTTAAAGGAAAGGTGCAGGCAGGAATGAAGACAAGTAGGCAGGCAAGCATGAAAAGAGAGGAAGAAGAACCATTTTATTTGTTTGTATTTTGTTTTTCACACTGGTTGTTTTTGCCTCCCATCTGGGACTTGAATCCAGGGGTATGTGGCCTGAGCTCCTTTGGAGACGACTGACCCAACTGCTACTCCACCAGGGCATGCCTCGAAGGAGTTTTTAAAACGTTCTTGGAGACAATTGAGAATGAAGATGTGAGCTGCTAGAACTATGGGTGTAGCAAAAGCAGTACTAAGAAGTAAGTTTATTGCAATCCAGGCCTACCTCAGGAAACAAGAAAAATTGCAAATCAACCATCTAAACCTATATATAGAACAAAGAGCAAAAAAAGAACAATTGAAGCCAAAACTCAATAAAAGGAAGGAAATAATAAAAAACCAAGCAGAAAGAAACAAAATATAAAGCAATAAGACAATTCATTCAGAAAATCAATAAAATCAACATCTGGTTGTTTCAAAAAATAAAATAGACAAACCTTTGCCTAAGTTCACTAAAAAGAAAATAAAATTCTCATAATTACAATAAAAAATGAAAGAAGTTACAATAATTGCCTCAAAAGTACAATGAAATCATCACAATAGACGACTATAAACAGCTATATGCCAATCAATTGGATAAACCAGACAAAATAGATTTTCAGAAACATATAGCTTACCAAAAACTGAATTAGGAACAAAATTGAAAGCCTGAACAGAACTGTGACAAGCAAGGATATTGAAGAGATAAACAAAGTCTTCCCCAAAATAGAAGCTGTGGTCCAGATGGTATTACTAGTGAGTTTTACCAAACATTCAAACAAAAATTAATATACCTATTCTTAAATTTTTCCAAAAAACTGAATTATACAGGAAATGCTTCCAAGAAGTTTCTATGAGGTCAGCATTACATTGATACCAAAAGAAGATAAAAAATGTCACCAAGAGAAAATTAAAGACCAAGGGACATAGATGCAAAAATCCTCAACAAAAATATTAGCGAAATAAATTCAGCAATACATCAAAAGGATCATCCATCGTGACCAAGTGGGATTTCTCCCAGGGATGCAAGATGATTCAATATACACAAATCTAATAATGTAATACATCACATCAGTAAGAGCAAGGAGAAAAATCATACAATCTTATCAGTAGATGCAGAGAAAGCTTTTGACAAGATTCAGCACCCATTTATAACAAAAAATCTACATAAAATTAAAATAGAAATAAAACACCTGAATACAATAAAGACTATACACAAAAAAACTCACAGCCATCATCATACTCCATAGTGAAAAACTGAAAGTATTTCCTCTAAGATAAGGGAAAAGACAAGGTAGTCCTCTCTCACCACTGAAAATTAACATTGTACTGGAGGTCCTAGCCAGAGCAATTAGGTAAGAAGAAGAAATAAAAGGAATCCAAATTAGAAAGGCATGAGTAAAACTATCTCTACTTGCAGATTACATAATTATACATAAAAGAAAACTCTTAAAACTTCATCAAAAACTAGTAGAATTAATAATAAATACATTAAAGTATTATGCTACAAAATCAATGCACAAAAATCTATTGCATTTTTATATGCAAACAAAACAATAGAAGAGAATAAAATCAAGAAAATGATCTTATTTATAATAGAAGCAAAAAGAATAAAATACCTTGGAATATATTTAATGAAAGAGATAAAAGACCTGTACAATGAAAACTTAAAAGCTAAAATAGAGGAAGATACAAAAGATGAAAGATATCCTATACTCATGACTGGGAAGAAATAAAATTTTTTCATTGCCATCTTACATAAAGCAATATACAAGTTTAATGCAATACCCATCAACTTCTCACTGGCATTTTCAAGGAAATAGAACAAAAAATTATATTTGTATAGCATAATAAAAGACTCCAATAGCCAAAGCAATCATGCAAAAAAAGAACAAAAGTGGAGATATCACACTCCCACTATCTTGAGTGATAGTGACCAAAACTGTAGTACTATAATAATAATAGAGACACACATCAGTAGAATAGATCTGAATCACCAGAAATAGACTCATTCATATATGATCTGTTAATTTATGACAAAGTTGCTAAGAGCATACAATGGAGAAATGAAATTCTTTTCAATAAATATTGTTGGGAAAACTGGACACTCAAAAGAATAAAGCTAGACCAGTCTTTAACACCACACACAAAAGTGAATTCAAAATAGATTAGAAACTTGGATGTAAGACTGGAAACCATAAAATACTTTAGAAGATAACATAGGCAAGACATTCCATGGCATCAACCTTAGAGAGGTCTTTGGAGACTCAACTGCAGAGTCAAGAGAAACAAAAAGGAATAAAAAAAAAGGTACTACGCCAGACTAAAACGCTTCTGCACAGCAAATGAAACTATCACCAGACAAAAAGACAACTTATTGACTGGGAAAAGATATTTTCACACATCTGACAAAGGCTTAATTTCAAAATATACGAAGAACTCATAGAACTCAACAACAGAAAAATAAATAAGTGAAACAAAAATGGGTAGAATTGGATAGACTTTTCTCCAAAGAAGACCTACCGATGACCAAAAGGAATATGATAAGATATTTTCTTATTTGTTATTAGGGAAATGCATATCAAAATAACAATGAGATATCACCTTAAACATGTGAAACTGACTATTATTTAAAAGTCTGGAAACAACAAATACTGCTGAGGATATGGAGTAAAGGGAATACTCTTACAATGTTGGTGGGAGCACAAATTGTTTCAGCCCTTATGGAAAGCAGCATGGAGATTCCTCAAAAAATTGAAAACGGAAATTCCATACAAATCCATTATTCAACCTCTGAGTATTTACCCAAAAGACACAAAAACACTAATTCAAAATATATCTGCACCTCTATGTTTATTGCAGCATTTTTTTACATAGCCAAGAGACGGACACAACCTAAATACCCTTTATCAGATGGATAGATAAAGAAGATATAGATGATTGATAGAGAGATAGATGATAAATAGATAGATATAATGGAATACTACGCAGCCCTTAAAAGGTAAGTGCCATTTGCAACAACATGAGTGAAACGAGAGGAGATAATGTTATGTGAAATAAATCAAAAGGAGAAAGACAAACACTGATGATTTCATTCCTATGTCAAATATAAGGAAACAAAGCAAAGGAACAGACTAAACAAAAACTAACCCTTAACATTAAGAATAGTATTGAGGTTACCAACAAGGAAGTTGTTAAGGAGGATGCAGGCAAGTTGTGGTAGTGTCCAATAGACAATGGCGAAGAACTTCGGCAACTTGGTGGTGGGCAGAGTGTGTTGGCATATATTTAAGGAATGGTGAACCTGAACATATGGGTTTATATTGTGCTGTGAATCAAAGTTATCTCAATAAATATTTATTTTTTTAAGTATGTTAGTTAAAAAAGAAAAGGAGGACTCTTAAGCCCCCAAATCCATTGGAGAGGACTTAGTGCTTGGAAAAGATACAAATTTCAATTTATCCAGTTGTTATAACTCATATCAAAGTACTTAAGTTCTCATATAAATAAACCCCTGATGAATCTGCCCTTCTGAGCATTTAGATATGCCAATACGTGTTTGAATCTACAGTGGGTAATACTACAACTTATCTCACACTCTAAGAATACTGCTACATTTGAGTAGCTTTTATAGTTAAAAGAAATAACTCACTTGGCACATGGTGTTGACTCAGGCACTAAAAACCAACAGCTGGGGAATGGATTATGTAAAAGCCAAAGCCCCTGAGTTCAAGATCTGGAGTGAGGGGAACAACCAAAGTAAAACAAATAAAAGTGCCCCCTCCTCTTCCTCTTCTTTCCTTAAAAAATACTTCCTTTTCTCCCTTCCTTCATCTCTTTAAAAAATAAACAAACTTGTAAGAAATAAGAAAGCATATTAAAATGCTTTGAAAATACAGTGCATTATAATTAGTTCCTTATTGTTTGTTTAATAAATAGAAATCCATGTCCATGGGAGAACTGAAAGCAACAAATAATAGAAATGAGTAATTGAGGGAGAAATCAAGTTGAAAAGCACATGGAGAGTAAATTTTAAATCTAAGTACTAAATAGAATTTCTTTGGGCCTCTTTGAGTGCAATAGACACATCAATGAACAGAGATAAAAGTTAGAAGGTGGTTCTGGAGTACCTAAAAAGAAGTCATACTCAGTCTACATACTTTAGGAAATAGAAACTTAAGCTCTACACATGGAAAATTACAAAACTTGACTGCAGAGATCAATTAAATGGGTTTAAATATGAGGCCTATCAATTGGGAACTCTAGGTATGTTTTTACGAATTGCTTCATCTTAGCTTCTCGTTTATAATAAACTATAATTATACTGTCTCCAATTTTTTGCAAATATCACATGAGTCAATACATGTAAAGCATTTGCTATCAGATCAGGCACAGAGCAAATGATCAATAGAAATAAATTCACAATTCTTTTACACATATCATTATATTTCATGAAAAGTAATGAATTAGGATAGAGTTTATTCAAATTTTCACAAAAGCAAAAATTTAGTGACTTGTGTTTTTCAGTTAGATTTCATTGAATGTTACCCTCAATTGAATTGAAAATGACTTTATTTCTTTAGTTTTAAATAAAAGTTAGGGAGTAGTCTAGAATATTCAAGTGACTCAAACCATTCACATTATATAAAACTAGTTCATTTACACTCTTGTTAATAATTTGGGCAAAGGGACACACTATCAGACAGAACCAAGAAATGACAGTTGATATTAAAATGATTAAAAATCTCATTTACTCAAAACAGCTGCTATAAATGGAAGTTACTCTCACAATAGCTATAGAAAACATAATTAATATTTATGTGTAGATACAGTATTACTTACAAATATCAGATAGTTCACAGTGTACTTTGTTTTAGACTACTGCTGGAAATGGAAATCACTTTTGCTAGACTAATAATCATACATAAATATAGTTGAAGCTCTGAATATTAGTGAGTGTATCAAGTAATTTGTACTAAAGACTTATAAAAGGAAATTACTTTCATAACCATTTGAGAGCTTAATTACTAATCATAGATACAGTTTTAGTTACAAATATTAGTTTATTGTGTAATATTTGAAAATAATTATACACTAAAAACATTTATTTTCAACAAATCTTGAAAGCCAAATGTTTAACATAAAGTACAAAATGTTCACCATTACAATACTTTCAAAATGCTGTTTACTAAAACATGAATTGGAGCAATAATTTTAAAAAAGTCATTTGGATACCAGCAATGCCAGAAAACCATGGGAGAGAGACAATAACATTCCCACTGGTCTAACAGAAAGGCTGTCTGCCAGAGTCGTGACTCATAAGTAGCCTGTTGGTCATATTTAGCAAAGGAGCCTGCAGTTAATTAGCTGTGTTCTAACAATAAATATTCTGTCTTTGCTGCTCTATGAAAATCACCACAACATAGAGAATTTCTAAGACTATAGCATAACTTTGTTAACCAAAATAGACTGCAGAAGGTCTGGCTTCATGGCATATGACCTCCTAGAATTTAGTTAAGCAGATATTTAATAGCTGAGCCTCACTTCAGTCAACTCAACCATTTTGAAGCTGATTATCCAATTCTGGGTTATCCAGGTCTTGCTTTTTCTCCTACTGCTTCGTCTAGATGACAGCCTTTTAACCATTTCACTGTTCGTTAGCACCTGCAAAGGATAACTGAAAGCAGATGAACTCAAACCACTCAATTATGCCTCTCATTAATAGCTCTACTGAAGGATTCTGTCCAGGAGGTGGTTGCAACTCTTAGGTAAAATAAGGTTTCTGGATTATCAGTGGATTTCAATTATCCAGGTTGTTTCTGTCTCTCATGACCCTGCATAATCTAGATTTGGCCGCGTATACATTATTGACTTGCCAGAGGTATAAAAAAAAAGTGTGCACTTAATAAGAAAATTAAAGATAATGGGTATCTGTTCTGTTTCTAGTGAGAATTTTCTCCCTAATTCTTTTTCATGTAGTTAACTAAAAAGCACACAAGGTTCTGTGAGAATTTATACTAACTGATTTTTAATTAGTACTGGTAAATTGGTAAAATTCCGAAAACAATATTATGGACATATGGGTATTTAGTTATACTTCTCATATTTTAAGAATACTTAACTTATCAGCTTATTCTTTGTACTTACTTTGATCCAAAATATTATACCAGGGAGTATGAGTAATAATATTGAAAGGTTTATGTTATGATGCATGAACAAGGGTGTGTCTCCTGGGAAAACAAGACTTGCATACCTTTCTAAACCATGAAATACTTTAGACTATTGTAATATTTGTTGTTCCATGCATCTGAACACTTTTATTATTAAATTGAAAGTAGGAAAAAACATACTAATTACCCATAATTCCAGCTATGATAACCAGTTATCACTTTGGGGTCATATACTTGAAGAATTTTTCTGTTCACAAAAAACATTGACCCACCACCCTCTGAGTGCAGTTATATATGTATATATGTATATATATATATATGTATATATATGTATATATATACATATATATGTATATAAAATAATTTTTTTCTAACTTGATCTTTCATTCAATATGTTAGGCAGGTTTTTCTATATAAATTTACTTCTATAATATTCTTTGAATTAGCTACATAGTATTCCACTGTATGAGCATGAATAATGTATTTTAATATACTGCATTTCAACATATAAATGGTCTCTATTTTTTAATTATATCAAAATCCATGAGAAACACCATGGTATAAAAATTTTCCTGCACGTTCTTACTATTACTTCAAGAGAAATTAGTAGAAGTGGAATTCTGGATCAATGGATATGGGTGTGTCTCCAAATTTTTTTTTTGCTTAACAAGTGCACTAATATTAGCCATAATGAAACTGTACATATTTTTCACAAGTATAAAATCGATAATAATCTCCATAGGATTTAACATTCAGGAAGCAGTGTAACTTCTGAGGTATGTGTTTATGTGTATATGTGTGTAATCTCTTTAGTTGAATATGGTATGTCTGGTTGTTGTTCTGGTCTTGGTTTTGCTAATGGTTTCTACTTACAGTTTACTATTATCAGAGCAATTTAAGAGAACAGATAAATACCCAAATGCTTACTTTCTCTTGGTGAATTATCACAGTAAAACACTAAATGAATTTGTCTTAAGGCACTCAAATAATCTACTGTAGAAAATCATTACTTCCTTAATAGATATTATGAATATTCTTTGTACTTTATAATATTCAATTTCAGAAGTAAAATTAAGACCAAACAAGTCGCTATCTACAACTTTGTGTACTTAACTAAGCAATCAACAGTGAAACAAAAAGTATCCACCATTGATCCACTGTGATATCACAATCAATATCATGCCCAGCTAAGGGGGAAACATTCTCTGAAAGCAAACTGAATTTATCAACAAATTTTTTTAAATCCACAATCATCCAACTTTCTGAGTTTTTTTTAAAGGAAAGGTACAGTCAGGAATGAAGGCAGTAGTAGACAATCAGACAGGAAGAGAGAGGAGGAAGAAGTGTTATTTACTCTTCTCTTAGTGGTTCACACTGGTTGTTCCCCCCAGACCTGCGACTCACCCCCAGGAATATGTGGCCTGCATCCTTCAGAGGTGATTGACTCAATCACTACTCCACTAGGGGAGTTGCCAAATCTTTTTCATCTCATGAATGACATCTCATATACTTAGTCCAAAATTAATCGAGTCATCGTTGACATGCTCTTCTCTCACACAATTTATCTGATTGAAATATCCCATTAGCTACATGTTCAAAATACATCCTCAATCTTATTAGTTCACAAAATCTCCACTGCTAGCATCCATGTCCCAGCCACAATCATTTACTTCTGAATTATTGTAGCAGTCTATTAAATGGTCTACCTACTTTGGTCTTGGTATTTGTGCAGTTAATTCTTCACACATATCCCAAGATATTCTGTTTAAAAAATGTCAGGTTAAACCACTCCCCTGCTCAGAACCTTCCAATGGCATCCCACTTCACTTTGAGTCAAAATTAAAATCCTTACAGGATCCAACAGAATATAGCATCCCCTCACCCTTCAGCATTCTCTTTGAAACCCTCTTGAGTTGCTTTCCCTCTTCCTCACTTCACTTCAGCCACACTGGCCTTCATTTTATTTGTCTAATAAACAGTAGTCACAAAGAATTTGTATTTTAAGAGACTCTATTTGGCTGTAGAAGTAGTCAATGAGCAATCTATGGACATGAGTTCAGTGTACTTTGTGCTTTTCACTCATCTATCTACTCTGGAATATTTCATATTCATTTCTTAAACCTCACTCACTTATCATTCAGTCAGCAAATATTTATTGAGAGCTTATGATCCAGGCACTGTTTTGTAGGCTAGGCATATATCACTAAACAAACCAGAAAAAAAAATTATACCTTAGTAGTTTCCATTCTATAGGGAGGGACTGAGAGGGTATATAATAAGTAAATTTAAAGTTTTTTAGAAAGCATTGATACAATTGGACAATATAGAACACAGATGTGGGGTAAGGAGTATGTACATGTGTGTGTAAGTGCTGTTTGTGCAATTGTAGTGTTTTTCCTTGCCACAATGTCATACTTGAATTTAACATTTCTCAGGTTTTGTTTTATATAGATCATAGATTATATCTACATGAAGTAACCTAGTTTTTCATACGATTGCCCCATGAACTGGTTATCTTCCTGCACTTTTCCACAGACCTGCTCCTTGAATTTGCTCATATTCATTTCACTGCTTTAAAAGAGAACATAGTTATTTCTTTGCTCTTCGAATCATTGGTAGAAATTACGGTTGATAATACTAAGAATTTGTTGGAGATCTTCTACCACAACAAATTCTTTCCTTCTAATTGGTTGTCTCTCTTCTTTATGCCTAAGGCCTACCAGTTAGCAGTGAATGACACCCACATACACTCCTTAACCCCAAAAGTTTAATTGCAACTGCCATTGTCAAAAACAAATGATTTACCTGCAAGGAATTAGATATGGTAAGTCAATTGGTTATTTCTTTAGCAATATGCAGTATTCTAGTCAGAACCAGTATATTTAGGATTATATAAGTCCGTGACCAATTCTAAAGATGTACAAATAACCAGGATAATTCTGAGATCCTTATTTTCTCAGTTCTTGGATTATGGTTTAATGTGGGACAATGCTTTGGGTTATCCCTAAAGGTTACAGGCAAAACTGAATGTCAATGTACTGAAGAGCTAGACCATTCAGATGAAGCTAATTTAATTATTTATTTAGACTGATATGCCTAGAGATGAGCTATGAAAAAATATGACTCTACTAGAAACTTTTCTCTCCTCAAAACTCTAATTTTCTCCTAGTCCAGCCATGCTCACAAGGGTTTTAAGCAGATTAATTATTGTTGAAAAGCACATTTATAAATGAAAAGTAGCTAAGTATTAATATAATCTTTTAAACTTTGAATGTTTGATTTTTATTCATATTATAGTTCTAATTTCATACTTTTCCATAATGTCACCAAATTGTAGGTAAGCTCTCAAAATAGACAGATAATAGGACTAAAGCTATTCTATGACCCAATATGCAAAATAGCTCTGGAAAAGGAATGCTGAAATTGACTCAGTTGTAGCAATGACCTATTCTTTTTAAAGGATTCTTGTTTATTCAATGTCATCACAGTTTCTCAGGGATTTGGAAATGAGAGCATTTTGTATTTGGTGTAGTGCAAAAAAATAACTATTTAGTAACAGTCATCACAGATTAGCTATAATGCCATAAGAAAGTTTCAAAACTCAAACTTGGAATTTGAGTTTAGCAATAGGTCAGATTGATTTTCATTTGTATTCTTGGTTGTAAGTATTTTCTTCCTTCCTTAAACTTTTTATTACATATTCACAAATAAAGCTTAACAGGTTGTGATGAGCTATATCTCTTCTAAAACTGATTAAAAAATACTCATTTGGACTTATAACCAAGTGTCTATAAGAAAAGCAAGTAAAAATATTAAGCCTACAGGCAATGCAGAAATACCGTTGAATTGCAATGATTTTCTATTTTATTTCACTTTCCCCAAGTATTTTGAAAATAAAGTAAAAGCTAATAACATGAGCTGAAGCAACCAAGTTTTAAAACAGATAGTTTACAGAAAGGTAACTGAAAGACTATGTGGATGTATCATTGTTTCTAACACTGAACAAATTTAAACTTTGGTAGCTACTCTATAATTAGTACCTATACTCTATAATAAAGGAAGATCTGTTAGTTTGCTGCATGGAATAAGGATATACTATGCTCCATTATATAATGATCAGCTAATGGTGTTTGGGCTAGCATTACAACATTAAGGACACTAACAATTTAGCTGTGTAAATTTTTATTTAGGAAATAAATTTAATTTGCTTTTGTCCTTTTAGTAATTCTGTAGCACAGTCTGAAAAACTACATGAGGAAATTTGGTTATTATATAACAAGCAAAGATGTATATGTTAAATTCTTACATAGATTTCTAAATTATTGCTACATGAAATAGCTAAATATTTATACTGTAAAGTGTCTTATGAATAAATGTCTGTAATGATATGTCAGCTGCATTTTGTCAGTTAAAGCATCAATCATGGCGATCTTTAATGGAGAAGTGGTTTGATCAGCTACCTTCAGTCGAGAGCACAGTTCATATTCATCCCAAGTACCTGGGTTCACACTCTGGGGCCAGGTTAACAACCAAGATAACAACTAAATAAAATCAATAAATTGAAATGAAATAAATGCTTCTTCCTCCTGCCTGTTTGCCTGCTTCTGGCCGCTTGCCTTGATTCCTGCCTGCACCTTTACCTTGAAAAGAAAAAGAAAATAATCATGAGTACAGAAGCTGGACAAGTAGAAAACTGTTTTTAATGTTAAACAAAATAACAATCAAAGTATTCAATTCATAGACTAAAGGACTAACTTCTATGAACAAAATTACCCCATGAAAGCGAATATTCTCACATCCTTCAGTGCTTACATATTATATTCAGTAAATAAAGTGTTTAAGAGGGGGAAAGTAAATAGTGAGAATGAACAATGAATATCAGTGTGTATAAAAAAGCTAATAGCGAGGTGCTACAGTCTTATGTATAACTTGTAAGGCTGAAGTTTCATCAATTTATTCAGAACTAGAAGATGAATATTAAAACTAGTTAATATGAAGAGAAAATTATAAACACAACTGGGGAGCTAACTGAATGTTATCATTGGACAGCAAATGAACAATGACAGATACAATTTAATATCTCTGTGTACAAGTCAATGTACACTGGAAAAAATTAAACTGCCTCCATACTCTGAGTCTAAATGAGTATATTTTGAGGTAGAAAAAGAGAAACCATAAATGTTCACCATAGATAGTTCAGTGAAATTGTCTGCTCAATGTTAGGTTGTGTTCAAATTTTGAGTAAAACCCTAAAAGTTTTGAAACAATTGAAGAATTATTCAAAAGGCATGGAACATCACACACAAATACCTAAGCTTTGTGGTTACAACACACATACAAAAGTATACATACATATAGGTATATGTGCATACACGTACACATACAGAAATGTGCATATACATCGTCAATTGATATTGTTTAGAACAAACGGTTTTCAACTTTGTTTTTAAAGGAAAGGTGCAGACAGGAATGAAGGTGAGTAAGCAGGTAAGAGGAGAAGGAAGAAACATTCATTTTTTATTTAGTTGTTCATCTTGGTTGTACCCCCAAGCCCCTGGGTCTTTGGCACATGGGTGGACTTATCCATTAGGCCACCAGGGCATGATGACTTTCAACGTTATTTTGGTATCATGAAACACAAAGTTATACTTAGCATTTCACTGTTCCTTGGTTCATAAAATAGGAAAAGAAAACAGAGCCACAAATATTTAAACTATATAGGTAAGGAAGAGAGTAATAATAATAGCTTACACGTGGGAGGGATAAGCCAGTCTGATTTACATTTTTATTACAATTTTTTAATTGAAGTAATACTGCATTATAACTATGTAAGCTTCAAATCTGAATCATTTAAGATCAAGATCTCTATACGTACATTACGTTCACCACTAGAATTCCATTTCTATCCATCACATGTAACTGACACTTTCTACCCGATTTGCCCATCCTTGTTTCCCCTTCCTTCTGGTAATAACTAATTTGGCCTTATAATCTAAAGGTTTATTTTTGTTTAATTTAATTCACTTGTTTGTTTGGCTTTTGTATATGCAACATATGAGTGAAATCTTCAGTATTTTTTTCAATGTTTGTCCCAGTGACATTTCATTAAACATAACACCCTATAGGTCCATTCATGTTGTTGCAAATGGCAGATATATTTGGTTTTTGTTTTATTGTTGTTGCTGTTTTTCAGTGGAATAGTATTCCACTATGTATATGTACATAACTATTTGTTAAATAATCTGTCTACGGGAAGTTATGTTGTTTCCAGCTCTTGGCTATTCTTAGTAGTACTTCACTAAACGTGGGGGTGTATGTGCATATATCTCTTTGAATGAGTATTTTTGTATTTTTCCAGTAAATGCCCAGAAGAAGGATAACTGGATCATATGTTACTCCTATTCATAATTTTTCAACAATATCCAAACTGTTTTCCACAAAGAATACACCAATTTACATACTCACCAATAATGTACAAGGGTTCCCTTCTGTCCATATCCTCTCCAACACTTGTTTCTTGAGTTTTAGACCCAACACTTGTTTCTTGAGTTTAGACCCTAGATGTGGGATTCTCTCAGTGACATATTGTTCCTACTTAATTGTTAGTCATTTCTCTTGGGACCAAAGTGAGGAATAGCTTCTCTCACCATCTTGGTGATATCATTTCCCAGTTAGAACATTTTTTTTAACTTTATTCATTCTCGTGGGTATTGTCATGTGCTATTAAATCATGTCTCATGTTTTATACAGGAAAAATAACAGTGTGAATCTTTGATTATCCAGGTGAAATAAAATCATTTGAAGATTGAATAGAACCACTTAGGTATGCCTCTACTGACCATTCCATTTCTCAAGCTCAAGTTTCATAACTGAGTTTCAAAAGTAAAGAAAACCCTGGTAAATTTTGTGGAGATGTACAAAATTGTATATTTTATCTGAGAAGCAGGTGACCCAGAATAATCAACACAATATTCATGGAGAATAGCAAAGTCAGAAGACTAACACAACTTAACTTCAAGATCAGGTATAAAGCTACATTAATTAAGACAATGTATCATTCTTAAAACAATAGACAAATAGATCAGTGTAACAGATTAGAAAACCTAGAAAATACGCCCAGATAAATATAGTCAAGTGATCTTTTGCAAAGAGAAAAGGCAGTCTTTTCAACAAATATTGCTTGGACAATTAAACATCCACATGTAAGAAAGAATCCAATCTAGAAAGACTTTATACACATCACAAAAATTACTACAAAATGGATCACAGACATAAATGTAAAATTCAAACTTAAAATTTCTGGAAGATAATTTAAAATAAATCTAGATGATCTTGGATTTAGCAGTGACTTCTTAGATATAACACCAAAGGCATGATTCTTGAAAGAAATAATTGATATTAAAATTAACAATATCTTCTCTGCAAAACACAGTCAAGAGAATAAGAAGACAAGCCAGAGACAGAGAAGAAATATTTGTGAAAGACATATCTGATAAACAGATGTCATCAAAAATATACAAAGAATTCATAAAACTTAACAACAAGAAAAATGACAGCTCAATTAATAAAATGGGCCAAAGATCTAACTGACACCTCACCAAAGAAGAAATACAGATGGCAAATATCATATGGAAATAAACGCAACAACATATGTAATTTGTGAACTACAAACTAAGACAACAATTAAATATCACTGCACATTTATTGGAGTGGCCAAAATTCAGAAAAATAACAATACCAAATGCTACAATGATGATGATGTGAAGCAATAGAAACTCTTATTCATTGCTGATGGGAATGCACTTTGGAAAACAGTTTGATACTTTCTTATAAAACAAGCACACATTGCCATATAATCACATTTCTTAATATTTACCCAAAGGGGTTGAAAACCTGTATCCATACAAAAAACTTCTCAAGGATGCTTGTAGCAGCACTATTCATAATTGCCACAATTTGGAAGCAACAAAGATGTCCTTCAACAAGATATTCTTCCTAAGTGAATGGGTAAATAAACTGTGGTACCTCTAGACAGTGGAATACTGTTTCACACTAAGAAGAAATGAGCTATTAAACCATGAAGACTGAAGAAGCTTCAAATGTATATTACTAAATGAAAGAAGCTAATTAGAAAAGGCTGCATGTTATATGATTCCAACTCTGTAACATTTGATAAAAGGTAATACTATGGAAATAGTAAAAACATCACTGGATAGCCAGGGAATGGGGAAGAAGAATTATACATTTGTAAACACCGAGAGAGAACCCTAATGAAAACTATGGAATTTGAATGAAAATGATGTCAATGTTGAATCTGGGAGAGTAACAAATGTACCACTCCAGTGCAGGATGTCCACAGTGGGGGAGGCTAAGGCTGTGTGGGGTCAGAGGTCATAGGAATTCTGTAGTTCCCATTTAAATTTTCTGTGAACTTATAACTCCTCTAAAAATTATTTCAATTTTAAAATAGTAAAGCAAAAATAAATGTTTTCTGAGGGATATACCAGGAAAGTGGACACTGAGGGCTTTATCATATGAATACTGAAAGACTAACAATTGCATGAATTTTTTAAAGCATGCAAGCATTTTTTCCAAACACATCAAATTCTCAGTTAAAATTATGTTGCTTTTATTGTCAATTATCTAACAAAATCAGGGAATAAATTTCTGGACCTCTATTTGCTTCCTACCATATGGGGTAGGACTAGTCTGTGTAGATAGTCACCTAACTGGTAGTACATGAGAGGTGCTTTAATGACTATATTTGACCTATTGCTCTGTCATAATATCTCCTTCCTCTCCTGGATTGAAATAGATTATACTTGCTGCTCATTTTTAACATATTTAGCATGTAGTCAATCACCAAATGACACATAGAAGATGTTCAGTAATTGTTTGCTGAATAAATGAGTTGCTAATTCTGAGTCTTAAAAACTACAATAAAATTCCCCACCATGCAAAACAAAAAAAGTTGAGTACTTTCCTTTTACTTTTTAAACTTATCAAATACTTAGTTTGAATTCGTTAAAACTTTCTTTTAAACTATTCTACTTCTTATAAGGATAAATAACATGACTTTGAAACAGACTCTCTCAAAGTGGGTGGACAGTCCAGCTGATTTTTAATTAATTGATGTTACAGTTAGGTATGCTCAATCCCAAATGGACTAATTTTTATAGGTGGGGTATAAATAAGTGTACTCATAATTGAAAATTTTTCATGTCTTTTATTTACTGTTTCTTCCAGAAGAAATAACAGAAGGCATGTTATGACCTTTAATGAAATAGAAATTGTAACAATTATAATTGAAATTAAAATCAGTTAGAAGCTACTTCTATGTGTACAGCTTTATTTTTGTTCTTTTTATTTCTATTATACACTTCCGAAGTGTTATTGCTTCTTCCCATATCTTCTTACTTCAATGCAATCTGGCAGTAGTCTGGCTCGTCTGTCATTGTGGTCACTATCCTATAGACTATTCTGGCCCCAAATCACTATAATGCCTTCCTAAATATGCATTCATTTCATCCCCAGCTTTTGATTGGTGAGCATTTGATTCTCTACTGAAACATAACCTGCTTTGGAATTAAAAGAGCTCGGGATTCTGCAAAGTACCCTCAGAAAAGAATGTTAGAAACAATATTTGAGGTAAATCAACATGAGATAACACATTTGTATGAAAACCACCTGTGATGAGGTAGGGAAAGAGAAAAGTTTAAAGCAAAATGAGTTCTCGTCCTTCTGCGTATAAGATGAATGTAATGTGGGATCAGAAAAACATATTCTCCTTGGAGTGTTTTATTATCCAACCACAGAGTATGGTATTTATGCTTCCTGCTGCTATTGATCACTGAGTCAGAAGGATGTGAATTAAACAGATAACTAAAAACACATTTGATTTCTAGGTCCCTAGACCTTGAAATGATAATTTAGCAAATACTACCCTAATGTCTGATTTTACTCCAGAGTGTTTTACAAACTTATGTCCAGGCATGGCCTCCAACAAAATAAATTTTGTAAAGTGATTCTTTATTTTTCAGTTTTTCCTTTGAAATGCCAATAAAACTCAAGTAATCACAGTCAAGAACTTCCAAATCCATATTTCTAGCTCATAAGATCCTAGTTATTCCACAAATATCTGTTTTCTCCCATCGACCCAATATTCTCTCGTGTGTTAGAAACAGACTTCCACTGTTGGAGTAACAGCAACACATCTGTAGCAATTAGTTTTTCTAAGTCTGTTAAGTACCTCCTTTAGATTTATTTAATGAAGAAAGCAGTAGCAATAATCCTAGTCCTACCAATACGGAATGAATGATTACTGTTCTCTAGTTACTTTGTCCAAATATGGCCTCTGGTTTATACAAGTAAGCAAAGAAGTTTGTGCACAACCCTCCCTTTCTGGTCATTGTTACTTGACTTTGTATATCACAGTTAAATGAGTATACATGCTAATACTAAGTTCAGGTCTACTTTGCCCTTCATCTAGAATTGTCCAAACTAAATAGAGATCATTTAGATGAGAAAAAATGGTTGGAGTTTTGAATCCCTTTGCCACTGTTGTCACTTTGTATAGGCCTACACTTCAGTCTGTATTGAAAGAGCATAGAATTTATGGAAATATATTTATCAGAAATATGCAAAACTCAAAATTGGACCATTATTTAGTAGTGCTTGGAGTCTGAATTTCCCTGTGACCATTATCACAATAAATTTATAAAGGTATAAAGCTATACAGAACTATGTCAGACACATTAAAGTAACATTTACTAAATATCTCTTACGGCACATTTCTTACTTTTTATTCTTTTCCATTCATCATTTTCTCCTTACCAAGTTTTGAACTGGGTTGAAATATGAAACAAAGAAACAAACGAAAAACTAAGTTACGATTCCTATTATATAGGAAGAGTTCTGTTGTTTTGTTTTTTGTATTTTATATTTTCAAGTTTTTTTGCTAACACTGTGCTAGGAAATATTAAGAGACAGCATAATCATACCATTGAATGAGGATAAATGACCATTAACTTGATTTCAATCTATTTAGGAATTTTGGAGAATTAAGTTTATAAATATTCTATTTTTAAGAGTTCTGGTCTTATTATCACTACTTCTCAGATACTTTAAAACTGACAAAACATACTTAAATTTGTTTTGGTTATCAGAGATATCAGAGCAGATAATTTATTAAGTACCATCTCCTCCTGAATTGCCTATTTCATTGACTAATCTGCTCATTCAAAGCAGAAACCTGAGAATTATCCTTGAGATGGCTTCTTCAAATACACACATCCAATCTATGCTGATTCTACCTCTTTGATATACTTTGACTGTTTTCTGGAGACCTATCATTAGTAATTCTAACCTTGTCTATATCAATTCCCATTTCTACTACCTTATTTTTGGTTTTAATCACCTATATGACTGTTAAGTCCCCTGTCTAGTCTGCCTACCATAAATCTCTCTCATCTAAACAAATCTAAGTAGTCTAACAAAAAATGTTCTTTCTAAAATGCAAATATTAGGTAATTTTTATGGAGACATAGTATAATTTTTAGAGTTGAAACTATACCAGTTGGAGTATCACCAGGCATGGTAGCTAGGGGTGTGGTGATGGGCATTTAGGGTATATAGGGGTATCTAAATATAGTAATAATTTAATAAATGTTTGTTGAATGAATAGCAGAAAACATTTTAAGATGAACCTTTATAAGCAAGTTGAAATATTCAGAAAGACATAAGAATTAAACTTTCCTTTGTGTTGGGGAATGGCAGAAGTCATTTATCTAAAGTTAAAGAGAAATATACTGATCACAGTGTCTAGCTTAGATCCTCAGCAGTTAACTTGTCCCAAGAGCTGAAACTATTGAATTTTAGCCTATGAGTTCAACATCATCCCCAATTCTGGAATCCATAATCTCAATGATCAGAGCTGTCATCATTATTTTAGATCTCATTCTGACCTCCTGATTTATTACAACCAATCTGGGCTTCATATCTAATCTAGCTTCCATGTCTAGAATCTGTGTTTCTCTGTATTGCATTCTGTATGCTTTGAACCTTATCCTCATAACTTCTTTCTTGCCATCATTACAGGACTCCTTTTGTACCAGTTATGGGCTTCAACTTATCTTCTGAGCTTTGTTTAACTGTCTTTCTTCCTAATGACTGCTGTTGGGGACTTTCCAGATTGCCTCCCTTTGTGTCTGACTGACACCTGTAAGTCCGTCTAGGATCTCAGCTCTGTCATTTCCCTTTCTGATTCATTTTATCAGTGTGATCAAATCCTGGTTCTGACATTTGTGGGTGGGGCTGGGCTCACCTAAAGAGCACTTTATCAGAGAGTAACTAGAATCAAAGAGGGAACCAGATAATTGGTAAGAATGCTGAGAACTGGTCATATTTTGAATTTAACAAAACTTTTTACTAAATACATAATTGTCAACTAATTTGCTTTATGTTTCTTACATGTCTTAGGAAGCCAACAACTTATTTTTTTCATACAAGTGGTGGCCACCTTAAACCTTTCTATTTTTGATTTATGGTTGTGCTGCAGGAAAGTATAAGTTTACAAGTTACCTTGTTTTCTCTGGTGGAATTTATTTACAAAGTAGTAATAAGAAAAAAACATTTACCTATCTAGTTTTTATGAAATATCACTATACATAGAGCCAAATCTTCTTTACATATAAATGGCTCAACCTCTATGCCCAGTTATCTACACAGGGTACAATCCTGCCTTACTCCATGTATGCTTATACACAGATTGACCAGAAATAAAGTGTATGGGGGTAAGTAACAGATGATTCATGTCTACACAAATATTATGAAAGTCAGTAGATTCATTCAAGTTTTTATTAGTCATACATCAGAGTTTATAGATACTATTTTCATTATTACAAAATACAAGGATGATTTCTTCTTGTCAACTCTTGTGAATTAAACCTGCTAATTTTCATAGTTCTCCACCCATTTTTTAATGAAGTTTCAACTGTAATCAACTCTAAATATAGCAGCTTACAGGTGCAAAATATAAATAGCAGGTGCTGGGTCAGATTTGTGCGAACTGTAGCATTTTATCCCACACTGCTCTATGTTTTAGAAACACAGCTAAGCACAAGTTGGAAGAGTCTTCTCAGTCATAATTAACAATCAAAGGCTTAAATGACAACAATCACAATATATGTGAAATTTCAAACTCAGCTTAACTGCCAGTAAGAGCTATGCCTTCTGGATTCCCCATTAATATAAAACAACCCTATCTTATGTGTCTTTTCACAGTTGAAGAACACTTAATAGAAACAAATGAGATAGCTTCACAAAATACAAATCATGACAAATACAAACATTTCCTTCATTTTTCAAATATCACTGAAAACTATTCCTCCCTCATTTTAAAAATAGTCTAGATGCCTTTACAAATAGTGTCTGCATTATATACCTTGTTCTTAGTTTCAAATGCATTCCTAACATAATTTAGCAATGAATAATAATTCAGGAGTAAATTCTGATACTGTTACAGAGGAAACTACTTAAACTGTGAGAGAAATAAAAAGGAAGAGGTATTGGAGAGGTCAAAGGAAAAGTTCTTATATTTGAGATCTTTCCTATTCCTATTTCTCTAACTAAAAAAAAGGAAAAAAAGAACTTTTGTTTGCCAGTTAGTGGCCTGACCTTAGATCAATTTTTATTAATTAACAGTCTTCTCCAACTGTCATCTGGCCTCATCTGCCGAGGCTGAAACTACAGCTCAGTACATTACTGAAGCTGAGACTCCAACATGAACTTTTTGATCCACTGAGCTGCAGTGACTCAACAGCTGATCAGATCTACTCTGTCTTTTCACAGTTCCCCAAATCGCATTGCTCCTGCCAGCACAGGCCAACTTTAACTTCCCAGACATAGATCAGTGTTTCTCAAAGTGTGGTTTAAGAACTAGTGCGCTGCAAGTAACCACAGTGTTTGTATAAACATAAACTCCAGAGTCCTGTTCTCAGAGATCTTGATAAAGTACCTTTTGAATGGGTACTGAGAGTATGCATTGTAATGTATTCTCCCTTGTGACTCTCACACTCACTAAATTCTGGGACCATTGATTGATTATGCAAACACAATTACAGAATAAGACATAAAGCCTGTAGACGCAACTAGTATAGTAAAAGGTCACAATGGAAATAATTTAATTTGCTGGTAACACATTTAATATGAATAAAAATCACTCAGGGAATTAAGTATACATATTCTTCAGTCTTAACCCCCAAACCAAAGTCATAATAATTATAAGGTGGACCTGGACACCGGTTTATTTAAAAGGCTACCCTAGAACATTTTAATGTATTTTAGTAGTTGTGATCTACTGCAATAGATCGATTACAGCCAACCGAGTAAAAGAGGTTACTTGCAGAAGACCTAGAAACCCCTCCCCATTATTGGAGTCTACATGTTTTAAGGGATAAATCTACACACATTTTTAAGTGCTTAAAGGATACATTACGTTGAATGTGGTTGGAGTAAACACTCTACAGGCATTAGGGATGGACAGAAGCAAATATCTGCAATATTATAGAAGATAGAGGAGGGAAATAAAAGATACCATGGTAAGAGGTAGGTGGTGACAGGTCCTGAGATAGCCTGGCATCCTTATATCTGGCTTTACCTACATCTATATTCACAGCAAATCACCAAGCCACCAACCTACCACCCATCATGAAGGTCTGAGAATTAAGGAGTCCATAAGAAAGAAGTAAGTGCCTATATAGACACAGTTGGAATTTTTCCTTAGCCATTTTAACTAGTCCTGTCAGTTCGGTGAAAATCAGCACAATACCCATTCGCTAGCTCTAGGAGCAAAGTAGCCAAATGGTCATCTCACATTGCCACCTGTGTTTTCATACCATCTGCTATTGCTTTGTGCTCATCATTTCAAGCAACCCATCTAGGCATGCAGGTACCATGTTCTCCTGGAAAAACAGAGCACTTTCCATTCCATCTCACTGTCTTTATTGTATGACTGTCTATTAATTTCCTTTCTCTTTTCCCTCTGGATCTGGAAGGGTGTTTAGGGCTAGAGGTAACAATTACCTTGAAGGGCAAAAACTAATTTAAATCTACTACTGAGAGTCATGGTATCTTAACATCTATTACTGAGTGTCATGATAACTTAGCATATGATCCAGAGTCTAATAAAAAGGAACTCAGGACTAAAAGAAAGTATGTAATAACTCTTCCCACAGTGACTATTTCAATCTCCTCGAACACAATATAATCCACTTGAAGGTTTTATGGCATCACTCTCCTAACTACCAGATCCACAATCCAATCACCTCATGGGCATTATGCAAATATTGCACTAGCATTTCCAACATTACGTACTGATGAGGGACAACATACTTTAAAATCTATAAAGCAGGCATGTTACAGCAAAATGGGTTTGGCCAGTGGAAAGCAAGAGGCTTCACGCACTTGGGAAAAGTTGAAAGGATTTTATTTAATGCTGGCAGGCACCAGTGGAGTGGTCTCAAAATACTGGAGCCTGAACTGGAGTAAGTCATGGATTTTGTAGGCAGGGGTTTCCAAGTTGGGCTACAGTAAGGCAGAGGTGGGTCTCTGGAAATTTTCCTTTACTGTTTTCTGTTTAGTAGGATCAGTGTAGGCCTGTTAGAGGTTGCAATAAGCAGAATTTATTTACAGCTTGGGGTTTGGGCTGGTAAATTCAGTGGAGGCTTATTTACTGAGGCTTATTCCCTGAGGCTTATTGCATCCTCATTCCCCCTTCTTGATCCTCAAAGTGAACCGATAGTCAGCTTTGATGGGTCCAAGAATGGGAAAGGGGGTGTTGATCGTTCTGACTACTTCCTGCTGGATGGGGTTGTAGTGGGGAATCAAGGCATCTGGCACCATCATTCGGGTTGAATTTCTTCCACAGGATGGGCAGCCTTAACTTTGGAATGATGGATCGAGGCACCCAGTCCTGTAACTTTAAGGGCTGTGGGAGAGCTTAGTGTGACAAGATAAGGTCCTTTCCAGGTAGACTGAAGGGGTTCTTTTTTTCCAGTCTTTTACCCATGCTTAGTCTCCTGGTTTAAATGGGTGCATTGGGGTCCTGAGGGAGGTTGAGATCTGATCAATTACCCATTTACGGATCTTCTGAATTGTTTTTCCAAATCCCAGAAGTTGTTTTTGTAGTTCTGTATTACCTAATTCTTCTAAGTTTCCTAGACCTTTAACTAAGGGGGGTGGCCTACCATGTAGGATTTCAAAGGGGAGTATCCTATTTTGGTCTGTGGAGTGCATCATACCTGCAAGACAGCTAAGGGGAGCACATCTGGCCATGGTAGGTGGGTTTCCTGACAAAGCTTGGCTAAGATCTGTTTTGGGGTCTGGTTCATATGCTCCACTTTCCCTGAACTTTGTGGCCTGCATGTACTATGTAGGTTCCATTTAATACCCAGTACTTTGATCATTTGTTGTACTATTTCAGCTATAAAGGCAGGACCATTGTCCGATCCTATAGTTAGTGGCATCCCATACCTTGGAATGATGTCTCTCAGTAATGCCTTGGTTACCTCCCTGGCTTTTTTCTGTAGAAGTCGGTTATGCCTCAACTTCCTGAAAATGTGCACACAAAAGCCAAAAGATATTTGTTGTCTCTGCTGGGTTTTATTTCGGTAAAATCTATTTCTAGATCTTCAAAAAGTGTTTCTCCACAATGCTGAACTCCAGCAGGTCTGGTGGGACCTTGTTTTGCATTATTCTGGGCACAAGGATGGCAGCGTTGAGTGGCTGAGGCACATAGAGATGAAAATTGAACCACTAACAAGATTTCTAAGGCTATTTTCACATGTGTGTAAGATCATGTTGTTGGGAAATGATTTGAGGGGCCAGTTGTTTTGGTATATAGACTTGAGAATCAGGGAAGGTCCACCATACTTATTGTGATGTGGATCCCCCCCTCTTGTTTGGACCATTTTTCTTCTTGCTCAGTATAGATTGGATGGGTGGGCAGTCCAGGAGCAATCAAGATCTTTGAGGTGGTAGGTTTCTTTTTGGTTGCTTGTTTTGCCATTCTATCTGCCCAGCAGTTTCCTTTGGTTATTGAGTCTTTTTCTTTTTGATGTCCTCTGCAATGAATGATTGCAATTTCTTTGGGTTTCCAAATTATTTCTAACAACTTTAGGATTTCATCCTTGTTTTTGATTGCTTTTCCATCAGCCATAAGTAGTCCTCTTTCTTTATATGTTGCTCTATGTGTATGTAGAGTGGCAAAAACCTAATGAGAATCAATATATATGTTTGCTCGTTTGCTTTCGCTGAGTTCTAAGGCCCTGATTAAAGCCCATATTTCTGCTCTTTGGGCTGACCATCCTCTTAGAGCTTTGCTTCAAGGACTACAGAGTCAGATGCCACAGTGAACCCAGCATGTCTCTTACCCTCATGAATGAAGCTGCTGCCATCTGTGTATAGGGTGAGGTCAGGATTTAACAATGGTTGATCTGTTAAATCTGGGAAACTGGAGTACACCTCAAGTACTTCTTGGCAGTCGTGTTCTGGAGTCCCACCTGTTTCATACAGGAAGGTAGATGGGTTTATAGTCCTTACTGGATTTAGGGTTATTCGTGTATTTTCACACAAAAGTCCTTGGTATTGAGTCATCCTGACATGGGTTAGCCATTGTAGTTCCTTTGCATCCATCAAGGTAATGATGGAGTGAGGAACTTTTACATTTACATTTTGTCCCAAGGTGAGCTTATTTGCCTCTTTAGTCAATAAGACTGTAGCTGCCAAAGCCCTTAGGCAGGGTAGCCATCCTCAAGCAACTGAATCAATCTGTTTTGATGAGTATAACACCAGTCATTACCAAGGCCTGGCCTTTTGTGTTAGGACCCCAAGTGCTATGCTACTTTTTTCATGGACAAATAGATTAAAGGGTCTGGTCACATCAGGAAGTCCCAGGGCTGGGACTAATATTAGCTTTGTCTTGATGTCTTGAAAGGCTTGTTGTTGTTCTGGTCCCCATTCTAATGGTGTTTTTTCTTCTCCTTTTAGGAATTAATAGAAGGATTTTGCTAACTGAGAGAATCCGGGAATCCATATGCAACAAAACCCTGTTGTTCCTAAGAATTCTCTTATTTGGCGGCAGGAAGTAGTGACTGGTGTGACACAGTCTGTTTTCTTTCAGCTCCAAGGGTCTTCTTTCCTTTGGATATTTTGAAACCCAAATATTTGATGTGTTTTTGGAAAATCTGGGCTTTTTTCTTGGATACCTGATAACCAGTCTCAGTTAATAACTGAAGTAGGGCTCTGGTGCCATTCCAACACTGAGTTCAGGTGGGACTAGCTAAAAGAAGATCAACTACATATTGAAGGAGAACACATCCCAATTGCTTAAATAGAAATTGAGTTAAGTCTGAAGCTAGAGTCTGGCTAAACAGTGTGGGGGAGGTTTTGAAACCCTGGGGCAGTCTGGTACAGGTTAGTTGTTCCTTTGTCCCAAGGTTGGGGTCTTCCCATTCGAAGGCGAAGAGTGGTTGGCTATTTGGCGCCAGACATAGGCAGAAGAATTCATCTTTTAAATCTAGACAAGTGAACCATTCTGCATCACTAGGTATGAGACCTAGCATAAGTGTTGAGAAGAAAGGGATGTAAAGTGATCAGTGCTTTGTTGATGGCTCTCATATCTTGAACTGGTTAGTAGTCATTTGCTCCAGGCTTTTTCACAGGCAGTAGGGGAGTGTTCCAGGGGGACTGACGTCACTTCAAGAGTCCCCCTTTGAGTAGTCTATCCATATGTTTTTGGATTCCAAGTCATGCCTCTTGAGAAATGTCATATTGACAAATTCTGACAGGTTTTAGATCAATAAGTATTGGGGCATGGTTTATTGCAATGCCAGGGGGTTTGTCTTCTGACAAAGCATAAGGAAATTCTGTCTCTAATTTTGGATCTACGATGTTTGTTTCCATCGGAGAGATGATAGTATACATTCACCAGTCTTCTCAGGGCACTATGAGGGATAAAATCAGGGGTGAGTCTTTGTCTCCTAGGTGTAGTTGAGATGATTCATCTTGGTTGACGGTGATTTCAGCCTTCATTTTGGAAAGAAGATCTCTTCACAGTAGTGGGATTGGGCAGTCAGGTAAGTATAAGAACTCATGGACTATTTGATGGCCTCCTAATTGGCAATGGCACAGGCCACAGAATGGCCTTTGAATACAGGTTCTGGTGGCACCAACAATAGTAAGCTTTTTATTTGAGAGGGGCACCACCTTGTAGGTTACTGCAGAATGTTCAGCACCCATGTCTACCATAAAGTCAATTGTTTGGTCCCCTACTTTTATTGTGACCATAGGCTCATGGGGGCCCAGGTTGATTGAGCCCGGTCTGTCCTATTCTTGATCTTTGCCAACCAGGTCTATCATATCTTCATAAGGCGGCTCTAGCTGGCATTTGGAGGTCAGAAGTTCAGCTTGGGATTTTCTGAATGCCAGTTGGTTGGGGCATTTATCTTTCCAGTGTTCCCTTTCCTTGCAGTAGGCACATTGATCCTTCTGCAGAGTTGACTTCTTTTTGAGTTGGCCTTTTCTTGAGTCTTGAAATTAGTCTGGGCAGATGGGTCTGAGCGACCATGGCAACAGCCAGGAGAGCAGCCTTTTGTCTCTTCCTCTGGTCAGCTTCCATCTTGGCAGTGTTCTCGTGATTCGTGAAACCTCCATTAGCGACTTCTAACAGCTCAATGGCATTTTTCCCTGAAATCCTTTGCGATTTTGTAGTTTCTATAGAATGTCATTTTGGGCTTGGCCTACAAAGGTGGTATTGATCATGAGAGGGTTCTTATGAGCCTCTGAGTCGAAAGGGGTATAGATCCGGAAAGACTCACAAAGTTTTTTGTAAAAGGCAGAGGAGCTCTATCAGCCTTTTGGATAACCTCAGAGACCTTTGACACATTAATAGACTTTTTGGCTCCTGCTCATACCCCTTGAATGAAGGTCAGACAATATCTGTCGAGGTGACTTCTTCCTTCTTCAGAATTAGGGTCCCATTGGGATTCTTCTTCTGGTAAGACTCCACATACCCAGTCCTTCGTATCTAAGAGATTTGGGGGTGCTTGTATTTTAAATCATTTTCGAGCCTCAGAAGTGATGCATCAGTGTTCTTCCGTGTTGAATAAGGTGAGCAGGAACTGGCTACAATCAGCCCAAGTTGGACAGTGGGTTTGAAAAATAGACTCAAAGAGGTCAATCATGGTTTGTGGCTGCTCTGAATAAGATGGAGTGTGATGTCTCCAATTGAGGAGATAGGTGGTAGAGAAGGGCTGATAACAGAAAATGGATTCTCCATATTGGAAGTTTCCATCTGGGCTCAGTCTGGGTAGTCCTCTAGTTTCTCTCAAGGGTAACTGCATGTCAGGGTTCAGCTGAGAATCATGTTTCCTTGATCAAAGACGCTGTGCAATGTTTCCACCCAGAGATGGAGCGGGTGTTTGACTCCCTCTAGGTGACAGCGAGACTGAAGGGGGTGGACTCTCTGGCAAGAGTGGATTTGAGACCAGCATGGCAGGGATTGGATGGTAAGGAGGGGGTCACTGGAATTCCTCTGGGTCTTCTTGTAAAATAGGAGGGTGCCTACACTGGCAGGGCTTAGGTTTTTGATCAGCTTAGGCAACCAAAATCCTACATTGTCCCCGACAATAGGTGTGGAACCAGACCCAAGGAAGCCTAAGAATAGCTAATTCTAGCCACTGATCTATATAAGTAAACTGGTCTGAGTGACCAGGCGTGCTGGTAACTACTGAATAAACAGCTCCAACAGTTGAAACTTCTGAGGTTACTTCAGAAGATCATCCAACATTAAAAGAAGGCCACTCTAATTCACAAAAAGTGCAGTTTTCTGGGGCTCAATTTGACTCCATAGTCACCTTAAAATCCCTTCTTGAAGTTTTTTAGCATACGGTCTAAGACCATAGTTTAGAAGACTTCCCTCCCATGTTTCCCTCTCTTGTACTGTGTGAAAGACAGACAAGGGGTAGCTTTCACTTTGTTTGCCTGGCTGCTCTTCTGAAGAAGATTTGGGAGCCTCTTAGCTTTGGCGGGTCCCTATAAACCTGAACTTGGACCAGATTCGTAGAGAGGACTTTGTCTCCAGAAACGGATAGCGCCCTGAGCCATATAAGTTCACCATGGAACCTTAGGTTGGAACTCACTCAAGCTCCATAGCAATTACCATGGAGCTGGGACATTCACACACATTCACACAATACAGACAGGCACTCTAGAGTTTAAACATTCCACCCACCGAGACTCTCGAAAATTTGGTTGACCTGAGATTTTCCAGAACAGGCAGCCCTATAGCGGGCCCAGAAAAGGTGGTCCAATTAGGAGCCTTCAGAAGTGACCGCTGGTCACAACAGGACCGGTGAAGACAATTTTGTAATTGTCTGCATCAGGGGTGAAGTAATCAGGCTCCCTGTCCACCTCTCAAGACCAGGTCTCAGGTCTAGGATCCCAGAAATGAAAACTCACTGAATCAGATGTCCTGGAAAATCATTTCAAACTCTCCTTGTGAGTCCGCTGATGTCCATTGGAGGCTGAACCAGATTGGGTCCGTCAGAGTCAGGTCTGGAGAAATAACCGGTGGAGCCTTCCCTTTTGTCCCGAGGCCCGATATTGGTGAACCTGTGTAGCTGGCATCCAACAATGGTGGTCCAAGGGACCTGTGCAGCTGTTGGACTTTCCTGGTCAATGCACCAGGCATGTAGATGTATAAGCATGAAATAGATTAGCTGGCCAAACCTAAGGCATGCTAACAAGCCACACAGGTGTAGTGGGGAAGGACTTAGAGCCAGACTCTCCCTTGGTAACCAAAACCACAGCCATTGGCAGCTCACTCCATTCTGGAAAGGACCTACTCTTTACTAACAGGTCTCAGGAGAAATCCAGGTGAGAATTCCAGGTGAACTGGCTGTAACTCATAGCCTCACCCCTGGTTAGACCCACAAAGGGAGGAGTTCCATCCCCCAGCTATATACAGGGCACCATATTGCCTCTACACATGTGAAATGATGCACATGGCATGGCACATACACATGCGTGTGCTCCTTTCTTAATGTAACCTTCCCACCCCACAGGGAGTTTAAACTCACTGCTGCTACTTCTGTTATAGCAGAGCCTCCAGACTGTGAGAAGACTGACAGCTAGCACTCAAGTAGAGAAAAGAACTTTATTGTACTGGTACTGGCTCAGGGGCATCACTAAAGGTGAGCAACAGGGGCTTTGGGGGAGCTTCTTTTATACTCTGAGGCAAAGACATACCTCTTTGGCTACAAGTGGTTTCCACTGGCAACTCTTATCAACTATGTATAACCACAAAGTAGGGAGGATGTCTATGTGTCCTTGGACATAGCTACAGCCTCCATAGTACTATGAGAAATTCCTAGCAGACTAACTTTTACATTGGGGTCAGAGAAAATGTCTTCTACTATACTTCTAATAAACTTGCCCTGTGATCTTGGCCAGATATCTTTTTGTGAATTCTTTCTAGACAGATTCCCTGTCAGATAAGGTTGCCCAAGCCTTCCCCCAGCAAATATCTACAATTAAGCCTGTCCCTTCCAAAGCAATGTTTGTTAATGATATTTCCATCTCCCCAATTAGAAAGCTATAGATTTACTTCCACTTCTTCTTCAACTTCATCCTCTGCCTCCAGTCAAGACTTTCCACCATTACTGATCCAAGCAATAATGGCTAGGACACTGGGGAACAAAGTATAGGGGTTGGGATGGATGAATATTCAGGAAGCAATCCATAAGACTTGCCTCCTTGAACATGCAAAAGCAACAGCTTCCTTCATATCCACTTTCAGTCCCCCTCTTAATTCTTCCCACCCAAAGATGTGTGCCCTGTCTAACCCCCCATTTGCTTCTCAATCATACTTTAACCCCTCCTCATGCACACAAATTTATGTTAGCTTTCTCTCACTATTCCTCTATTTATAAGTGAAACCTAAATCAAATCACACCATTCCTTCTTTCTGGAACATGCTCTTTGTTGAGCATTCTCAAAGTTTTTAAATGCTGTTTTCATTATTTGAAAATGTTGTCCTTCTCCATTAATTAAATTGTTATGCGTTCTTCAGGAGCCAGTGCCAAAGCTACTTTCTCTATTCTCCTATTGACTGCATTGCTTTCTTCTCCAAATTCAAAAGTACTTTGTGTTTTAATGCTGCTTATCACTTTCTGTCTTCTATAGGCTTTCCCCACCCAGGGGATGGAATGCTTACATTTCCACAGAGAGCCTAGTAGTGACTTTTTCACAGTAATTACTTTAAAACTATATTGAATGAATGAATTTCCTCTTCCTCAATTTCTAGGGAAAGTCACTAAATGAAGCCTACGTTCAGAAATTACAAGAGAAGCTATCATCCCAGTCCACCAGTACATATCTTTGTCTCTGTCTTTTTGTCTGTGCTTATCTGTCTCTATTCCTATGTCTGCCAATCTGTCTCTTTTTTCACAGTCTTTTTCTTTTTATTGTCAGTTTGTTTTGGGGTTTTTTCCCTGCATTATCTTCCTCAGTCCCATTCAGTTTTTGACACCTGCCCTCTTCTTACCTGGAATTCAACATGTGAATCTGTTTTCAAAACTTCGCTTAAACTGTAACTTACTTAAGAGTGTTGTTGGGTCTTTTCAGATTGGAACTCAAAGAAAAGGCTTAAGTCTGTAAATTTCGTAGCTGCTGAGGAAAGTCAACTTTCCAGGGACAGGTGACATCTGTGGCTGTGAAAAAGGACTTGAATAGAAAACCATAGATAAACTGAATGTTTAATTTACATGATAAGGCATACAGATATAAAAGGTGACCCACGACAGCTAATCACAATAACAATGCGAATTTTTCTAATTCTGGCTTCAAAGATAAGGATATATTAGAAAGCAAACAGAAAGTTGCAGAAAATCATTGACTACTTGGCACCTTGCCCAGGAGACTCTAAGGATTCACATATAAGAATTGATGAATTGACATTAAAGACAATAATAATAATGCCAACAAATCTTTTAGTGTCCACTGTGAGACAATAACCTTGTACACACTAATTTAATGCCCGGACATTATATGGAGATGGAAACTGAGGGTGGTTAATTAACTTCAGCATCAGTCATCGCTATGGAGTGGAGCTATGATTTGAACTTAGGTGTTGACTGACTCCAAAGCTTGGTCTCCTGACCTCTCCTGATTTTCTCAAACTTGAAAGTTTTTAAGAATCTTCTAGGTAGTCTTTAACCATTAAGAGTCCTTTACCTCACCGTAAATTAACCAAATCCCAGGGGAATTTGTTTAACAAATGACCCAGATGCTTCTTTTTCATAGATCTGTTCTGGAAACCTAGCACACCAAGTGTTCCTAATAACGATATAATTGAGGGAAGAGTTCCATGTCTCTACTAATTACTAACACCCCTTGCCAAATTCTTCTTCATTCTGTGCTTTTAGGATCTCTTCTCCCAGAGAATCAAAATTAACCTTTATTCAATCTATTTGATCTACTGCTTAAATAAATAGAACCGATAAAGTGAATAGAATAGATTCCTCATTTAGACTTTTGTTTAAAGACACAGAATTACTCACCCAAGGAGCATCTAAATTTTGTCTTGAATTTTTACAACCAAAGTCAACAAATAAATGGAGCTTTATTGTTGGAATAAATGTGAGTAGAAGATTAGGCTGTATAAGTGGGAGTGAAAAGGTGATGCATGAATAGGAATCTTGCTGATAATTTTAAAATCATACCATGTAGGTGACTATTTTACATTTTTAAAACAGCCTTTATTATAAACAACTTTTCTTTCAATTGATGGAATAGACCTAATACTAATAATAGTAAACACCAAGAAAATGTATAGACTGAAAATACAAAATAACAATGACTTAATAAGTATGTATTGTCAGGCCCTGTGCAAAATGATTTACATTGATTTCTCATTGAGTACTCAGGAAAAAACCTGTGAAGTAATCACTTTAGTTATATGCATTTTACATTGATGAGAATTCAGCTCAGAGAAATTACTTGTCCAAGGTCTAAGATTCCAACCCAGGTTTATTTGACTACAGTTTGTTCCTGTAACACTGCTGCACAGCCTTCTTGATAAATGAGTCAAAGAAAAATTTAGAAAAATTCACTGATCATAGGTCCCTAATGAGTTATGAAAGGAAGTTTTATCCTCCTTGTACCAAGGGAATTCAGATCATTCTTTCTAAATAATAAAACTCTCCAACCTTAACATATCTGTCTCTAATTTGTGACCCACAAATGGTACCCTAAATTTTATCTACCTGAGAAGATGAGTTCATAGGCTAAAGGCAATCTTCTAGCTGGTTGGTAGCAACTCTCTTTGACTTCCAGACAGAGAATTCCTAGCCCCATGGTCAGTCTCCCTTCCCAGGACCTTGTGACTTCATAACCATGTCAGCCTTTTCTAATCATTCACCAGTCCATGAAAGAAGGTTTTAATATATACATATTGTTTTGTTTTTTAACATAATAATTTTATTATATCTTTTATTTATATTATTAAATGCATTTTATTCAGATATTGAAATCACACCTCAGTCTGTTTGTATTTCACACCACACCCACCACCAGTGTTCTAATGCCCCTCACCACCATCCTTTCCCCACTTTCCTTTCCTCCCAGCTCCCGCACCCAAGGTAATCACTCTCTTGTGTCTTGTGAATTTATTGGGTTTGTCCATTTATTTTGTTTCTTTATATTTCATATATGAATGAAACTATCATGTACTTCTCTTTTTCTTTCTGACATATTTCACTTAACATGATCCCCTCCAGTTCCATCCAGACTGTTACTAAGTGCAGTTTCATCTTTTTTTTGAGCTTCATAGAATTCCGTTGAGTATATATACCACAGCTTCTTTATCCAGTTATTTTTTAATGCACATTAAGTTGTACAAAAACTCTAATAAAAATGTGCATACCTATCGCATAGCAGTACAATTCACAATAGCCAAGACAAGGAAATAAGATGTGCAGAGTGTATTGAGGTTATTACTTTGGAGGAAAAGTACAGGGTTTGTCCATACCCCTTGGTATTTTGGAGAAAAACACTGATTTGATCCAGTTTGATATTTTTCGTGTTCTGATTATCCTAGGTTTATCAACAATTAACTCCTTTAGTCAGTTAAGGTAATTTTGGAGTGATTATTTTTAATTCACTATGAATTCAGAACCCCCTTTTCTGAATACTCAAAACCCCCAAATTCCCAAATCTGTAGATTTTAAGACACACATTATATCTCTTCTCTTTTGTAATGGTCAAAGATTCCTACAAAGTGGAGTGATAAGGAGAAGCATGAAGACATTCTCTTTCTTTTTTTGAATATCCCTTTGTTCCTGACATTTTCCCCATTATGAAGGGAAGGATAATAAAGATGTAGAACATAATAGAAATACCTCTCAACTAGAAGTATATTTGATATATATGTATAAATAGCTTGTGAACAATTCTTTTCATCTAATAAAGTCTTACCAAAACTACATATTCTTAATCAAAAGCCTAAGAGCTTTCAAATATCTGAGTACTTACAATTTCCAAATTTAGAATCCTTTTCTTCTACCAGAACTGTGTAAATAAGAAAATCAGAATTTTAAAAAATGTCAGCTTAAAAAAAATCAAGTAATCAATAAAGCGGCTAAATTTATTGTATGAGTCATTGACTGATTCATACAATTTAGTGACCATGTAAAGGAAGAACATTTTTACATATGCCTTATATTGACTTTTTTGTAGAACTAGGTTTTTTTTTCATGAAGTAATACACAAACTGGGAACAAACATAATCAGTAATGAATAGTTGCCCTTCTTTTTCGCTGTCCCATTCCCAGTTGGCAAACTAGAATATTTTGGATTTTAGTTCTATTAACTCATACGCTAAGCTAATAACACATTTTCTATAGTAAATCCTATATACCCATATTCAAATTATAAACATTTTGCTAATATTGCTTCATTTAGAGCTCTTTCCCATCTTTTTCCCTGAAGTTTCTTTTTTTCCCTTCATTTTTTATCTCTCTAGCTAACCATTTCAAGAGGAAGGTTTCAAGAGTAGCTTTTAGCTCCAATACACTATGCTTTATTCAATGCCTAAAAATATCTTTTTTATTGTTTATAGAGAGAACAATTTATGTTTCTAGGTACTCAGGAAATAAGGTAGAATCTATATTGTTGACCTATTTTTTTCATAAATGGAATTTATTCATTTTTTATTTTTGCATAGGTGACATAAAATAAATCACAGATTTAAGGTGCAGAATTTTACAAGTAAAAATATATGTGTATACCATGAAAGTAATGAAAATATTCATTATCCCAGAATGTTTTCTAATATCCTTTGACCTCTCCCTTTGTCCTTTTCCCAATATAGAACCATCTTTCTGAACCGGATTACTATTTTCTAGAGTTTTAAATAAATGGAGTCATATAACATATACTCTTTTCTCTGGATTCTTTCTTTCGGCATAATTATTTTTATGTTATCCAAATTGTTGTATTGATGTATAGTGTTTTTCATTTTTTTGCTGAGTAGTTTATCCATTGAATGGATATACAAGTAATTTATTCATTAGTCTCTTGATGAAATTTGAATCATTTCTAGTTTTTAATCATTCCAAATAAAGCTATTGTAGACATTTATGTGTCTATAGGAACACATTCCTTCTTTTTTCTTGGATAAACACGTAGTACTGGAATGGTTGACTTGCACAAAATGTATGTATAATTTTTTTAAGAAATTGCCAAAATTATTGTACCATTCCATTATTTATAAGTGCAGTGCATGAAGGTTTCAATTTCTACACATCCTAGCACTTGGCATGATTGATTGATTTAATTTTAGTCATTGTAAAAGATATAGCATAGCATCTCATTGTGGTTTGTTTTGCATTCCCCAGATAACTAATTTATTAAGCAACTTTTATTGTACTTACTGCTTTCCCTTATTTATTTTTGGTGAAGTTTAAATTCTTTCCCTGTTGTTTCATGTGCCTTAAGACTACTCTCAAGTTCACTGACTTACTAAAAGGACACATAAGATACTACAACAGGTATTACTTGTGACTGACATTTATTACAGAAAAAAGTAGAGACAGCAAGAGCAGTAGGAACAAGGTCTCCACTGGATGGATTCCAGAATAGTTAGGCACAGCCTTCAATCCTTTCCCATCTGGAATCTGTTCATATATACTTTTTTTTCTGCCTATAACTTCAGGTACATATGTGAAGACTCTGGATAGGGAAACCCATTTAAATCTCAGGGCCCTAAGCTTTTATGGAGATCTGAACACATAGACACCTTCTGCTACACAACCAGGTATGGCAACCAAAGCTCGGATCCCAACAATAAAATAAAG
>RJWH01006865.1:0-48042 GCA_004363575.1 Solenodon paradoxus
ACCATCACCACCATCACCTCCACCACCATCACCTCCACCATCACCACCACCACCATCATCACCACCATCACCTCCACCACCATCACCTCCACCATCACCACCATCACCACCATCACCTCCTCCACCACCCGGAGTTGGGGCAAGGACGCCACTTCGAACGAGAGGCCGGCATCTGTGAGGCTGGGCGACTGAGCTGAGCTCCCCGCTGAGCTTGCCCCGTGCACGCTTCTCCGGCCTCAGTGCCTCTCACCGTATTCTTGGCTGCGGACCCTGCCTTGGGCGGTGGGGCTTGGGTGCCAGGTGGGCCTGTGGGTTTTGTTTTCTCTGGTCATGTATCAAAGTACCACACACTTGGTGCTTAAAGCAGCAGGATGCATTCTCTCGTAGGGGGAGGCTGGAAATGTAGTCAGGATCCCGGGCAGAACTCAAGGGCTGGTCAGGGCGCAGTCCTTCCAGGGAGTCTGTCCCTTGCTTCTTCCGGCTTCCAGGGCTGCTGAGCCCAGCACCCTCAGAGCTCAGCTCGCTCTGCTTGTCTCACGGCGCCTGCCCCGCCTCGCCCCCCTCTGCTAAGGGCACTCTTAGGGCCATGTTACGGGACCCCTCCCCATCTCCAGAGCCTGAACCTCATACATCTGCAAAGACCCGCCTCCACATGGTGACATGACAGGGATCAGCACCCCACACCTGGCTGTTTGGGGGCCACTTTAAAGACCCCCACGAGGCCCATGGGAAACAGGCAGCCTCCAGGAAGTGGGGCGGGCAGGGAAGCAGATCCTGGCATCCTACGTCGTGGCATTTTGTCTCCGCAGCCCTGGAAACTCACACAGACCCCTAAGCCCCTGTCCGCTGGAGGTAGGAGGCGCGTTGGTCTCCTCACCCGCTGTGTGGCCCCCTCTTCCTAGGAGAGATACACCTGCCCCAGCCTCGCCTTGCACCCACGCGAGCCTGTGTTCCTGGCGCAGACCAACGGCAACTACGTGGCTCTCTTCTCGGCTGTGTGGCCCTACCGCATGAGCAGAAGGCGGCGCTACGAAGGCCACAAGGTACCGTGTCCCTGAGCCCCAGCTCCAGAGCCTCTTGCCGGTCTGGCCTGCGGTGGCCAGGGCCCCGGGTGCAGGCCTCTCCTGGGCACATTCTGTTCTGTCTCACAGGCGGCCACATGCCAGCTAGCCTGGGGTCCACTCGGCCGGGGCCATGTCTGCACCCTCAGGCCCCAGTGCTGAGCAGGAGAGGTTGTCCCTGATCTGTCGGCTCAGACACAGGTGGAGGGGACAGTGGAGATGGGGCCAGGGGACTGTCACCTGAGCTGATGGCACCAAACGGGCTGGGGTTTGCAGCAGCTGCAGCCCCCCTCCTCTGTAGGGAAGCAACCGCCGCAGGCTGCCCTGAGGACGGGAGACCCTCACCCTCCATGTCGCCCCTGCAGGTGGAAGGCTACTCCGTGGGCTGCGAGTGCTCTCCAGACGGTGACCTGCTGGTCACAGGCAGCGCTGACGGCCGGGTGCTGCTGTATACCTTCCGCACGGCCAGCCGGGCGCGCACGCTGCACGCGTACACGCAGGCCTGTGTGGGCACCACCTTCCACCCCGTGCTGCCCTCTGTCCTCGCCACCTGCTCCTGGGGGGGCGACATTCAGATCTGGCACTGACACCCCAGTGTGGAGCCTTCTGGACACTCGCTGGCCCCAGCTCCCCTTCTCCCTGGGGGGTGGGTGTGAGTAAGACTCGGGCTGCTTTGGGTCAGACCCCGGTGGGACGGCCTCCACACCCTGAGCCTTAGCATCCTCTCCGCAGTGGGGCCGTCGGTGTGTCTCAGGCCCGTGGGCCGCTCTGCTGCGAGGCGGTCAATAAACGTTCTGCTTTCGTAGTTTGTGTCCGTGACAGCCGTGTATTGTCAGCCCCTGTCCTCCCCTCCCCTCCCCAGCCCACCGGCGCTCAGGAGACCAAGAGAACCTGGACCCTTGACGTGGGTCGCCCTCTCTGCTGGCCTGCACGCGCCTGGGGCAGGGGTTCTGGTCTTAGAAAGTCTGCGCGTCTCCCAGGCCCAGCCCCTCTCACGACCCACAGGATCTTCTGCCCATGCCGTCGGGGCGCTTGCCCAGGTGCGTCTCCCGCTGAGGAGATCAGAGGGTCCCAGGAACCCCGAGAGGCGGGCTGCGTGCAGACCCGGCTCCCCTGCTACCTGGCAGGCAGGAGCACTCACCCTCCCCAGACCTTCGCTGAAGGTATGACAGGCGAGGGCGGGGACCACAGTGCCCTGCCCAGGGGGGCCGTCCTGCAGCTTGGAAGTCTCCCTGGAGGAGTCCCTTTAGGGGGTTAGGGAGGAAACAGGATCTGCAGGGGGCCGGGGCCAGGGCCCTGGAAGCCTCAGGAGTTGGGTGTTCGTATTTCACCCCCCAGAACCTGGGTTCCCGCCCACTCAGCTGTCAGAATAGTCCAAACCTCTGCTGTGTCTTCTGTCCTCTCTGAGCCTCAGGAATCTTTGGGGCCCTCAAGCAGGGCATTCCAGGCATAGGGGAGAGCAGTGCAAAGGCCCTGTGGTAGGGATTATCCTGAGGCTGGCCCCTTCTCCACCCCGCGTCCTCGCCCACCTGGCATCCACCTGCAGGCAGCACAGTCTGCCGTGGAACTGACCTTGGGAGGGAGCCGGAGCCGAGACATGGGGCCTGGTTGGGTGAAACAGAGATCGCTCTCACCCAGCCTAGCAGGCTTGGTCTCTGGCGGAAGTGGAGGCCGAGGGCGCACCCTTTTAGAACCTGGCGTCTCGATGGGGTGTAGGCGACGCAAGGTGGCAGGGCTGCCCCGGCTTTGTCCCTGGCCTCGGCACACACATAGGTGTCCATGAGCAATGCAGGCGTGACCTGTCAGCAGGGCACAGGCTTTGGGGTCAGGAAGAAAATCCTACAACACTTTCATTCCAGAGTGTAGCTGCAGACGTGGGCCCCACACCCGGTGCCTTGGCTTTCCCCCTCTGTAAAGAGGGACGCACAGCACCCAGTGTGGGAGCTCGCGAGATTGGGTTGTGTGGCTCGGGCGGCATAGGTTGCTGATTCTTTCCCACGGAGCTCGGTTAACACTGCCAGTCCTTGGGGAGAAGTGAGCTTGGTGCCTGCGCTGCCCCACAGCCTCCTGTCCACTGGGCTGCCTGCTGCCATACCGTCTGCAGCCAGGGGACCGGCCAGCTTGGGCCTCAGGCCCAACACCTGCTCGCTCACATGGGTCTTTGTGGGGGCTTCATGCCCGAGCCTCAGTTTCCTCGTCTGTGAGATGGGCCCATTGGAACAAGCAGGGATAATAGCAGAAAGGCACTGTTACTCCCTGAGCTTCACTTGGACAATCTCTGCCCCCCGAAGAATTTCTTGTTCTTTTTCATGCTAGTCGCCTTGAGCCAACCAAAGCTCTGACCCTCTGGGGAGGGGGAACCTCCAGGGCTCCCCCAGAAACCCCTGCAGCTGAGTCAGAGAGCTGCCTCTGCAGTTTGACTTTCCAGCCTCCGCTGCTATAAGCCCCTCCCTTTCTAGGTTATTCAGCAGGATAATGGCAGGTGTACCCATGCCTTCGTTTCTTTTCTGAACGCTTTCTTCCAAAGCACCTCCTGAAAGGCTCCCACATCCTCTGCAAGGTGTCAGAGAGTTCACCGTTTGCACATTAAAAAAAGAAAGTTAAATTTAGTAAGTGTGGAGCAGGAATGAAAAAGATGTGTGGGCTGTCCCTAGCCCGTTCCCGGCCGAGCACCTTCACCACACCCGTAAGATCTGTGACACAGACCCCAGCACCGGCAGCCTGGGGCCTGAGACAGCACGCGGCTATGAATTCGTCCAGTGGAGCTGATGCCCGCAAGCCCCGTGAGGGGCTGTGTCCTGCGCTGTCCAGCTGAGGAAGCTGCTGTCCATGGGCATGTGATGGGGCCCAGCCCATGGCCTTGCTGCAGGCTCTGTCGCCAGAGAAGCCACATCCCCCGCTGGCCCAAGCAGGGTCCCTTTGGCTCTGGGAACTAGGCCCTTCAGAGCCCCGGCTGAGTTGGCATTTGGGGGCCGTGGAGACACAGCTCTGTGAGGTCTGGGACCTCAGGCTCTGAGGTGATATTGGGGGCTGGGACTGAATCAGAGGGCCTCTGGACCAAGGCTGCAGAGAACCCCGGGGTCTCCAGCCTTGCTGCTCAGGGTCGCAGGCTTCTAACTCCATCCACCCCAAGGAGTTGGAGCCAGGCAGGATCTTGTCACTTTAGAGGTGAGGAGGTTGAGGCCAGTGAGCACTCTATAATCGAATAGACAGCCAGTGCCCCCAGTGGCACAACCAACATGTGGGGTGACGGGGGCTCCCCTGGTAATGCCTCTGAATGCCTGCTGGTTGCCAGGAGCCCAGTTACCCGCAGTTCAGGGGTGTCTCTTCCCCCAACTGTCCACGAAGAAATGGACCCTAGAGAGGACCTTACTACCAAGCCTAAGTCCCCTGTGACTCGGGAGCCTGCTTCCTGGGTGTACTGCTCCTGGGGGACGAGGCTGACTGGCCCTAAATGCAGGGGCACTGAGTCACTGCCAAGACCCCCATCTCGGGTCACTTGGCAAGAGGCAGACCCACCGCGGAGCCATGCAAAGCTGGGTGGACCAGAGACCTGCAAGGGGGCAGGCACCTGGAAGAAGCAGACATAAGCTCCTGGGGGACAGCCTCTACCCCCGGCCCTGCAGGCCACACAAGTCCGTTCTCCAGGGCATCGCCCAGGTGCCTCAGAGATAGCCAGGCACACAAAGGAGCAAGGTAGCATGGACCGGAACCAGGAGAGGCAGCTGCGTGGACCCCACGTGAGGGACCTGATGGCAAGCTGTTGTGCCCACCGAGCTTAAGGAATGACACGCCTGGAAACATCTCCAGGAATAATAGGACACTATTCAAATGTAGCACAGTGCAACTGTAGAACCAAGTAGAACTTCTAGAAATGGAAAACATTGATGGCTAAACCACCGCGCAGGGCTGTTTGGCAGCTGAGCGGACACAGCAGACTAGTGGACCAGCCCGGCTGTGCAGTCTGCGTGTGGGGAGAGGGTCGGAGGGGAGCGGTGGGCAGATGAGATAGCGCGCAAGGGTCTGCTGTCGGAGGGCAGCCCCGGGAGAAGGGATGGGAACGGGCGGACACATAGATATTTAAAGAGTTGAGAATTTTCCAGAAGTGATGAAATCCATCAATCCACAGACACAAGACTCCTGTGAATGCCTAAGGATATACCCACAACCAGACCTTGCGGAAAACTAGTCCAAGGGACGAGCCAGGGAGCAGCCCCCGACGGGAAGCCAGGGAAAAGCAACCACTGTGCCCTCTGCCCGTGAGATGCCCCCAGAATGGGGCGGATTCAAGACAGTCCAGAGAAACGAAACGAGTTTGTCCAAGGAAATCCTAAGGACCTTTTGGCGGAAGCCGGGTCTGAGGAGCACGAGGGGACGGAGTGTAGTCAGGAGGAGGCGCTCACGCAGGATGGTGACTCGGGTGGTGGGGACTGTCCCAGAGCGGGTGGCCGGATCCCTGAGGCCATATCCCTCGCGGTGCGGAGGAGAAAGGAGCCAAGCCCGCATCTCTCACCATGTCTTTTATTAACGAATGCGAAATACAGTACCAGACGGGCATGCATCGCGGACGGGGGGGAAGCGATGTGACGGGGCCTCATTGCACCCGAGGTAGAGCGAGGTGGGGCCGGGGAGCGGGACGCTGGGGGACGAGCACCGGCCCGCTCGGACTGCAGACCACAGAGGGGCAGGGGTGCTGGCCACGCCGTGGGGACGATCTCAACACGCACCACGCCCCTTCGCCGGTCCAGTTCCTCTGTGCGCAGGGCCTCAGGGGTCCCTTGCCACGTGTGGGGCATCTCCACAGGGCACCATCCTCTCTTCCAAGGGGCAGGCCCCACTTGCTCTCCCCCGAAAAATAAAGGAGCTCTGTGTGGAAAACGCCAAGGCTGCCATCCAGGGTGCTGGAGGCCAAGTGCGTTAAGAAAGACCCTTTTTCTCTATAAAAATAGTTTCACCTTAGAAAAGGGGGACTGCTCATCTGGGAGGCAGGGCGTGGTGTGTGAAAAACGTCTAGGGCAGTCACTGGGGCGGCGGACGGGACGCTGGGGGCGGCCCTCCCCTCAGGCCTGACGGACAGTGACGAGGGCCCCGCTGGCAGGCCGGCCGCTGTCGGGGAGCCCAGGCCCCTCTGGGTGCAGCTGGGGCGCCCCACGCCCGCGTGCTCAGTTGAGCAAGGTTCCATAGAGCTGGGCCTTGGTCAGGCTGTCCTTGCGGCTGAGCCCCGCGGCCGCAGTCCGTGGGAAGGCCTGCTGGGGGCTGAGGCGGGCGGCGGGGTGCATTTCTGGGGAAGCCTCCATGGAGCTGGGCTCCAAGGAGCCCCTGGAGCTGCGGGGGCTGTGCTCGGGCTCAGGGCTGCCCCCTGGCCCGCAAAGCTGCGCCCCCAGCCTCTCCCCGTCCCCCTCGCTGGGCGGGTAACCGGGCAGCGGGTCAGCCGAGCGGCCGGGGCTGAGGCTCAGGTCACCGCCCGCCCGGAGGAAGCAGGGCTCGGCCAGGTGGCCCTGGGACAGGTCGTCACCCTCCGAGAAGCTGTCGGCCTTGTAGCTGGCATAGAGGGGGCTGGCGCGGCCCTCGGCCTTCTTGCTCGGGCTGCCCCCGCTGCCGCAGTAGCGTCCAGAGAAGCTGCAGGGCGACACGCGGCCGGGGGTGGCTGGATAGGAGTACACGCCAATGTCTTCCACGCTCAGCGGCCGCCACTGGCCCCGCCTGTCCTCCCCGGGGAGCCGGGTACTCCCCGGCTTGGCGCGCAGGCTCCACAGGTTGGGGGGCATCAGAGCCTGCTGGGGGCCCGGGGAGGTCGGGAAGCGGAAGGACTCGGCAGGGTACGGGGACACGGTCCGCGCGAAGCCCGGGGCCACCTCGGCCTCCAGCGGGGCCGCCGCCGCCGCGGCCTTGGCGAAGCGCGGGCTGCCCTCGTAGGCGGCGGCGGCGGCGGCGGGCGGCTTGCGGTCGAAGAGCTGGTCGCGGCTGTTCAGGTAGATGGCCTGCTGCGAGGCGGTGAGCGTGCCCGCCTGGGCGTGCTCCTTCTCCTCCGACGTGGCGCTGAAGCTGGAGTAGGAGCTGGACGTGGGCAGCGAGGCCGCGTAGGCCGGGAAGGCGTCGCGCCGGAAGCCCGCGGGGAAGGCGGCCGCCTCGGCCTCCTCCTCGTCCTCGGCCGCGCTGTCGGTGGAGTGCTGCGCCCTGAGGAAGCCCGCGTCGGGCACGGGCGCGTCGGCGCTGGGCCGCCGGTCGCGGCGCCGCTCCTCGGGGCAGTAGAGGGCCGTGTCGCTGCAGTAGATGTCCCCCTTGTAGGGGGCCCGCGGGCCCGGCTTCTCCACCCCGTCGCGGAAGGCCAGGTCGCGGGCCGAGCCGTCCGACAGGTGGGAGGACAGGCTGGCGGGGTCGGGCTTCTCCAGCACCTTGGCGATGACGCAGGTGGGCACGCTGTCGGCGTAGGCCGGGCGGCAGAGCGGGGAGGGCAGGCCGCAGCCGTGCTGCTCCATGTGCAGGCTCACGCGCCCCTGGAGGTCTGAGGGCAGCTGGAAGGGCGGGGGGCGGGAGGCGGGACAGGTCCCAGTCGGCCCTGGTCGGTGGTCCGTCCGACCGACCACCCTGCCGCTGCATTTCAGAGCTCCAGACGCACCTGGACCCTGCTCACCTCTACCTGCCCAGCCCGCCTGGCCAACCCTGCGCAGCCGAAGGCCAATCCCGGCTCTGATGTGGGCCCCTCTCGGGGCTGCCGCTGCCTCCCAGCTTGCCCACTGCGGGGTGACTTACTCCCCCTGGCCCAGGAACTGAGGGGCAGCTCCCCACCCACTCAGACAGCCTGGGTGCTCCTGGACAAGACAGACTCAGAAACAGATGCAACAAAGATTGAGGGCAGGCCGGGTGCCCGGCGGTTCCGCACGGGCACCTGGCACCTTGCGGGGGTGTCCCACTACTGTTTGATCTATTTTGTGAGTGTCTCAGGCATGGCACCGGCCCAGGGAGGGGGCTGTGGACCGAGGCCTGGGTGACCGGGTGCGTGGAGGGCAGGGGCCCCTGGGGCTGAGCCCCATGGCCTTGGCCGGACCACTTCCTGCGAACCCACTTTTCTTGCCTTGGAGACAGGAACTATCACTGATGGTCCCAGCCGCGCTGCGGGGTTTCTGCAAGGCTCACGCAGGTTAGCTCCGTGGATGGGGGCTTGGGACAGGGACAGAGAGGCACAAGGGACTGAGGGACAGGGCTGGCTGTCCAGGCAGGGTGAGGAGTGGTGTGGGGCGGCTCCTCGCCATCCTCAGAGGCCAGGACGCCGCAGGAGCGCAGAGCGGGGCTTGGGTCACCCAGCACTCCCCGCCAGGGTGGGGACCACACAAGCGCCCAGAGTGGGCCTGGGCAGGCGGGTCACGTTACCTCGGACACCTTATGGACCCTGCCGTAGGTCTGGCTGCACTGCAGCAGCTGGGCCGCTAGATTGCAGTCCTTCCTATAGAGCTCCTAGAAGACAAGAGAAGGCGCTTGGAGCAGGCCCGCCCCTCGCCAAGTCCTGTCCCCTGATGGGCGCCCGCGGTCCACACGGAGCCCGGAGGCGGGCTGCTATGTAGCCAGCAGGACGAGGACCGTCTCTGGGGCCCCGGTTCTGGCCTGGAGCTGCTGGTGCACGGACGGGGGTCCTGGCTGCGGCCGCCCCACAGAGGAACCTCCACAGGTGGGGCCCCGGCTGAAGAAACCCCTGAAGCCCTGAGGCCCAGGCATGGAGACCAGTGTGGTCTCCGTGTCCCTGTCCCTCCGTGGAGACCTCTGTGGAGAGCTGACCCGGAGGAGGGGTGAGGAAGGACCCTGCCAGCCCACATGTCAGGCTTGCCACTCCCCCCTCAGTGACCTGGCGGGACTCGGGGAGGGGCAGGGTGAGTGGACTGAGGGCCATGTGACCCCAGGGTCAGGCGGGCCTGGCTCAGCCTCCTGAGCTGAAAACAGATGCAAACAGTAGGGATCAGGGCTGGGTTTCCTCTTTGGAGAATCTCTGTTGCATGTGCCTGTGGCTGGGCCTTCTGTCCCCCGCACCCAGGGGCCCTCTGCAGGGCGGCTCCACGCGCCGGGCCTGAGGCTCCCACTGCCCTCCCACTGCCCAGTGCAGCAGGGCCCAACTGTCCTGCTGCCCCGCGCCTTGTCCCCGAGGTGCCTTCCCTCCACGGCTACAGAGGCGCGCCCTCCGTCGGCCTGCACGGCGGGGGCAGGAGACCCCGGCCCGGCTGCTGTGGCATCAGAGGGCAGTGCAGCTGCGCAGCCAGCCCAGGGCTGCCGAACGCCGCCAACGGGCTTCTGAGAGCCGGTGTCTGGGCTGCCTCCTCCCTGCGCTGCTCCTGACCGCAAGCTGCGGCTTCAGACACCGCCGTCCTAGACCACCACCCGCATGCCTGCCGCCTTCCCGACAGCTCCACTTGGTGTCCGGTGCCTGCTGTCCCCATCCCCGTCCTGGCTGAGCCCTCTCGGGGCTGCGCGCCCCCTTTCTCATGCCCACATCCAGTCTCCAGCGGCCCCACTGCTTCCACCTGCAGAACTGGGTCCCCCCGACGCCCCGCACCTCCCGCTGCCCTGTTCTCCGTGGGCCGTGATGCTGAAGGACAGCCGCGTGACTCCCCTGCTTGGAACCTCCCAGGCTCCCTGCTTCACTCAGTAAAACCAGGAGCCTTTGCCGTGTGGCTTCCTGTCACCTTCTGACCTTGACCCTAAGCCACTGGCCCCTATGCTTCCTCAGTCACCCAAGCCCCTGCAGCCGGGCTTCCATCAGAGGGAACGTGCTTCCAGAACACGTGACGTCTGATCCCACAGCTGCCATCCCCGGGACCACCCTCCAGGCTTCTGCGGCCTGCATGTGAGTCCTGTCCCGGCTGCCCCTTGGGTGGAGCTCCTTGGTGGGGCTTCCTGTCCATGTGACTTGCCTGCACCTCAGAGCCATGCGGGGGCAAGAGCAGACACTCATTACTGAACACGGTCAGCTCTCAGGGTCCTGAAGTCAGGCCCAGGGTGGCTACAGGGCTCAGGCCCAGCAGGGCCAGAGACGGAGTCCAGGGTGCCGCCCCTCTGCGGTCAGGAAGCCCTGTCTTGGGTAGACACTAGGAACCCAGGTCCCTGTCCCTGAGCTCGAGTCCCGCTTCCTGCCTGCAGAGGGTTGTCCAGGACACCCTCAGCCACGTGTCTGTCCTCCTGGCTGCTGTCCACCCTCCTGTGCTGAGCCTCCATCCGGACGGGCTGACACTCACGTTATCCTCTGACAGCTTGTTGATGGTCACCTTGGCCTCCAGCAGGTGGCTGTTGAGGGCGACGATCTCGTGGCTCAGAGCACGCTTCTCCTCCTCGTAGTGCTGGCCCTGCGTGTAGGCAGGAGGGCTCAGCTGGGTCCCGTCAGGCCTGCCGGGGTGGTGCTGGGGGCCTGGGGCGCAGGTGGAAGCCCACTCCCCACTGACGAGTCTGACAGCCGTGGGCGAAGCACCATGTCCCGCCTCGGCTTCTCCCCGTTTCCTCAGTATGGCCAGGTCCCTCCCCCTGGTGTCCGGCAGCTGTGTCTGAGCTTCTGCTCAGCAGGAAGTCAGGCCTGTTTCACTCGACAGATTGGGCAACTGAGGCTCGGAGATGAAAGGGCCCATGCGCAGGGTCCCCAGCAGAGCCAGCCTGCCTGCCTTCCTCTGGCTGCACCATGGAGACAGGCAGGTTTGAACACCCGTTTCTGTTGCTTAAAGGAAACAAGCTTGTACACAAACTAGAGAGTGGGAGCCCCAGGCCAGTGAAGGAGACGCTGGGAACCAGCCAGCCCCTGCTCAGCTTCCTTCTCTTAAAGCCCAGGAGTCCACCCCACCACTTCTAGGCCTCCAAATGGGACCTGTCCAGCCCCAGAGACAAGGCAGGTGCTGTGTCCGCCTGGTCCCTGTCCTCCGTCCCCTTTATTCCTCCCAGTCCAGGGAGGGTCCAGGAGAGGGACAGTCTGGCTGGAACCTGATGTCCCCCCGCAGCCCCACTCACAAGTGGGTGTGCGCACCTGTGCTGAGCTGGGGCTCTGAACCCACACCCCGGGCCCCGCTGTCCAGGCAGGAAGGGCTCACCATACGATACAGCTTGTCCTCCAGCTCCTGGTTGATCCTCTGCAGCGCCATGTAGTTGCTCTGGATCCTGGACACGCAGTGGGGTCAGCGCTGTGCCGGCCGCCCCCCTGCCCCACCACACAGCCTCAGCAGCGGGCACCCATCTGAGGGCCACTCCCGGCCCAGGGAGAGTGGACCCGGGCCGGCGGCTCACCGGGTCAGGAGCTCACTCCTGGGGAGGAGCCCTGGGCTGCCAGCATGAGCGAGGGTGGGGGCAGGAGTCAGGGAGGGCTCGGGGGCAGCCACATGCTGTGGCCATGTTCGTCACTCTGTCCTGCCAACGGGGAAACTGAGGGAGAGCTTGCAGCAGTAAGTGGTGGCGCCGAGCCTTCCACTGGGGTGAGCGTGCTGATGGGGACAGTTTTGAAGGGCCCGCAGGCCAGGCTGCCAGGGAGGGCAGAGCCCTGCTGGAAAATCCTGCCCCGGCAGCACCTGCCGCCACCCTGTAAATACTGAAGCAAACGGAGTCACCAAATCTGCGTCCACTTTGGCTCTTCCTAGAGGAAGGCGGGGAAGTGCGCCCTGTTCAGGAGACTGTCCATCCTAAGCGCGCAGAAGCAGTGTCTGTGGAGACCGCTGACCCTCACTCCCTGCCCTGTGCTGAGCCCTGACTCCAGGCTAGATGTGGCTTTCCCACCAGGGGCCCAGGAGACAGTGGCTGGGACCCTGGTGGGCCAGCCAGGGGCTGGAGGTGGCCGTTCCTGGGTCAGGCACTGCCCAGTCACGTGAAGGAGCGGCATCAGGGAAGAGCCCGCCCGCGGCGGCGGCCAGGGCCAGCTCAGCTCAGGCTGGGAGCTCCAGGGCGTGCTCACTGCGCGGGGCGCCAGCCCCAGGGGAGGAGCCCGCCCCGCCCCGCCCCGCCCCGCCCGCGGCCCGCTCACCTGCGCAGCTTCTCCGTGACCTTCTCCAGCTCCTCCTGCGCGCGCCGCAGCTCGATCTCCAGGTAGTGGCGTGTGGAGTCGAACTCCGTCTCCAGCTTCTCCAGCTTGTGCGTGGTGTACGACAGCCGCTTGCGCAGCTCGCCCTTCTGCTCCTGCAGCGCGCTGCAAGACGCGCGGCCGGGCTGAGCGGAGCCGGCGGGTGGGTGCCCCTGCCGCACCCACGCGCCCGCGGGCGGCACCCACACTGGGCCCCTCTGGCCCCGGCCGCGCAGCCTCCAGCAGCACCCGCCTTAGAAGTAAACCCCTGAGCGTCACCCCAAAGGAGGAACGACGTTTACCCCAGAACCCAGTCAGCATTTGGAGCCAGGGGACCCCAGGTCAAGGAGCCCCCAGAGCACCCAGCTCTTCCTCAGGGAGCCGACCTCCAGCTGGCACAGACACCAGGTTGCTTCCCAGTGACTCCAAGACCTCTGAGCCAGGAGAGGGTGGGCCGTCAGCCTCACAACCAGGCAGTGTCCACCACCGGGGCCTGCTGGCTGCACGCAGCCTCTGAAACTCAGCCGGCCCCTGCTGCTCCCCTCCCTCCAGGAAGCCGCCCGGAGCCCGGACCAGATGCGCAGGAGACAGACACCTACGTGTAGGGCGATGTGCCTCCTGGGCCACCTGCCACCCACCCACGGAACTACAGCTGGACATGAGGCAGGACGGGTGGGCATGGTGGCCACCCCTAGGGGCCTGGCCTTAAACTCCACAGGGCAGGGCCACAGCCTCAGGGCAGCCGCCCAGCACTGGGCACAGGTCTGGCACTGGGCAGTGACGCGCTGGATGAGTGCAGAGGGGCAGAGGAGGGCGGCCGGAGGCCCACGTGTTTCCTAGCGGCCTGAGCCATGGTTCCTGCCAGAAGGTTCCTGCATGGTGGGGTGCTGGGGACGCTACGTGGCCTTGGCACAAAGGAGGCAGTTTGGTGCTGGGCGGGGCCCCTTCGGCACCCACAGGGAAGCCACAGGGGACCTCCAGTGTGCATCACTAGACCTGGCTGCCTGCCCCCACCGGGTCCCCCAGGCAGCCTGCTGTTCCTGGGTCTCAGCTTCTTCATGACCTGGGTACACAGCCCTGGCTGAGGTGCTCAGGCAGGAGTGGGGTCTGAGCTGGGACGCACACCCTCAGGGGCCACCCAGATCCAGCGCCCTTCCGACAGTCACTTCTGGGGGCTTTGCTGTGGGACTGACCGAGGTGGGGGCCAGTGCCTGTGATAGACCATGGGGGGCAGGGAGGAAGCCCCTGGGTGTCATGCCAGAAACCAGGGCGCAGCCAGTTTGGAAAGAGCGACGGCCTGCTGTGCTGTGGGACCTTCCTGACCCAAACCGAATGAGGGGACGGAGGCCAGAGGCTGCCTCCTGCCCCAGCGGAGCGGCCCTCCACTCGGCCGCACGCACAGCACACAGGTGACCACGCATGGCGCACACCCAGCAAACTCGACAAGGCGCTCCTGCCGGGCCTGTCCATTTTGTTAAATAGATGAAAACTAAGATCTGCTCACGGCTGTAGAACCCGAGAAGGTCAGGGCAGGTCCTTCAAGTTTGGTCCCCAAGGTTCCGCAGAGTGACAAGCCGGCAGGCACGCCCCGAGGGCTGCCCCGCTCCAGGCTCCAGGCGGCGCCCCGCCCGCCCGCCCCCAGCACCTCATGGCTCTGGCTCCAGACCTCGGCCTGGCCTGTCTTCCCAGCTCCTGGGGCTCCTGTGCCACCAGGGGCCCCTGCGGGCACCATGTAGGGTGGGGTGGGGCAGCAGCCCCTGAACCTGGCTGTTCCCCGCAGGGGCTCCAGGCCCACGCTCGCCCCAGGTCAGTGGGGTCTGCACACTCAGGAGGACGTGAGGGCATCGTCTGTCCTCCATGTAGCTGCTGGAGCGCCAATTCCCCGGGACCGTCACTCGCCGCCTCCTGGCCCCCATTCTGCTGAGACCTGCACTCCAGCTGCCCTGGGACCAGGACCCGTGGTGCCTAAATTCCCCCTCCCCCCGCCCCGGCTCCTCCCAAAGCCAGTAACCTGGCTCCTCACTGCTCCCACGCAGACTGCCAGCCCTGCCATGGTCCCCGCACGGCCCCACGACACCCAGGCATCTGCCACCTCACCTCTTTCCATCTGGCCCACCCACCCCACCTGCCCCCTCACAGCAAGCGTGGTCTTGAGGGCAGACAGACAGTGGACAGGGACAGGCTGGGTCTGAAGAGGGACCCAGGTCTGCCAGGCCCGGTGGCACCGCCCTGCTAGAAGGAAACAACATGTCAGTACCTGGGCCTCCCCAGGGACGCACCTGCTGGCCTGTCGGCCCCACGGCCCAGGCAGGAAACCTGCCTTCTGAAGAGGGTGCCGCCCAGGTCAGGCTCAGCCTGCCCGGTGGTGATGGTGCGGTGGGAGAAAGGGCGGGAGCCCCCTCGGAGTAACAGCCGCCACTCAGAAGGGAAGAGAGAGATTTAGTTGCCGCGCCCGGTGCTGGGATTCGGGTTCATTAAAATTGCTCTTTTGTCCTTTGCTGAATTTGTATATCCTACAGTAAGGATGAAAAATCAGAAAAAAAAAATTTGCCAGGGATCAAAGTTCGGTCCCAAAATAAAGGATGAAAGGTGCGATGTGACAGGCTGGGCCCCGCAGCCGGAAGCTGGCGCCCTGGCTACACTGACTGGACCGCGGAGCTGGGCCGCACGCCGGGCAGCGTCTAGGTCTCCTGTGGGACAGGAGCTGGGATCCCAGTCCCCGCCCGGCCCGGCCCGGCCAGAGCGAGTGGAGACCAAGGAACAAGGCTGAAAGCAGTTCCCTCGGCAGCGCTGGGCAGCCGGCTGCCCTCTCTGGCGCGACTGAGGCCAGCAGCTCCCGGGACCCCCTCCGGCCCTTCCCCGAAGGCCTCTCCACCAGGTGACCCACTGCAGGTAGGTTTTCAGAAATGACAGAGCTCAGTGCCAAGGGGCGGGGCATTCTGAGGCCCCGCCTTCCCCGATATGGTCCTGATGCCAATCTCCCAGCCTCCTCTGTGTGTGAAGCCTCTTCCATCACAGACGAGAAAGCCAGGGCTCAGAGAGGTGAAGTAACTCTCCCAGGACGGCACAGCATGTCTGGGATGAGGGAGCGATGAAAGCAGCCCGGGGGCCTGCACCCTGTCCAGACACCCTGCTGGGACGCCGGCAACAGGATGCCCCCCCGCCCAGCTGTTTTCAGAGGGGCAGACACACAGCTTTGGAGGAAGGAGTTTACTGCCCCCACTGCCTTAGGGCCGACAACTGTCCCCAAAGTCATGGGCGCTGCAGCCCTGGGACAACTGGCTTTGTGACACCCCTACCTGGGCACACGAGGGCAGAGGGGTGACTGGGCCGCCAAGGCTGACTGCCCCGCCTGAGTCAAGGAGGCTGGGGGGACCCTGGGCCCCCTTGTGGGTGTGGGTGTCCTCATGTGGGGACAGCTGCCACCTGGCCCTGTGTGTCTCAGGATGGTGGAGGGGAGGGCGTGCCTGGACACCAGGGAGTTGGGGGTCAGGGTGCCCACAGACTCAGGAACTGGGAGGGCACCATCAGGCTGGCTTTGGGGGCCCTTGGGGTGGGGTTGGAGAAGGGTCATCTCAGCTAGGGGGTGCCATCACCACCCACAGTCCAGATGCAGATGGCCGTGTGCCCTCTGACTAGTCCAGGGTAGAGGGGGGAAGAAGAGTGCCAGCCAGGCCTGGCCACACAGGCAGAATGGCAGACTCTTGTCCCATTCTTTTCTGATCTCCCCAAACGTGGCCACACTCACCTTCAGTCTTTCTCTGTGCTGTTCCCTTCACTGGGAATACCCTGGCCTCCTTTCTGAGTCCTCAGATCCCTTCCTTTTTGTGAGACGCGGTTCAAATGCCACCTCTTCCAGGAAGCCCTTCTTGACGCCTTCCCAATGACAATTCTGCTCTGTCCCATCTGTGCCCAGAGGCGGAGACTTCCTTCTGCTGCCCCTTGTCCATCCTATGGAAGCCCTGGTCTGGGCCATCTGCCCTCCCCGACTCCCTGCTCCCCATATAGGGAGCCATGCTGGGCATCCTTGGGTGCCGAGAGGAAAGCTCTGCGGTGTAGATGAGGTTATCGGGATCAGAGGTGTGCCCTGCAGGCCTCCCGTTCCTATCCCTGGAGCTGAAAGTCACTGGTGACGGGGTGACGACAGGGACTGAGTGGGGTGGATGCTGGGGTCCATCAGAGCAGCCACCAGGCTGGCTCCCGCGTGCCGAGAGCTATCCCACCATCAGAGCCCTGCTTGCCTGGTCTGGGCACACCCCCCACCCCACAGGCCATCTTCCTGGGCCCCCGAGCTCGGGCCGGCCAGGCAGTCATGCTCCAGCAATGCCAAATTGCTTGTCATCCTTCAGATACTGCAGCAGCGTCTCGTCTTGGTGACTGTCCCCTTCTCGTCTCTGCTGGGATCACACCAGCTCCCTCCTGCTCCAGGTTAACCCCTCCCCACCCAGGGCCTGGCAACAGGGTCTCTGGTGCCCGCCGGGCTGTGGCTGCTCGCCCTGCAGAACCAGCCGGCTGAAAGGCTCTTGCTCGATGGGCCGCACTCACCCTGCCTGGCACTCCGACCCGCGGGCACCAGATGGCACCCGGCTGCACCTGCCCCTCTGAAACCTCCGGGGTCCTCGGCCTGCTGGCCCCTCACTCACCCGGACTGGGGCTTCTGAGCCAGGGAGCCCCTCCTGGGACAGCCTGGCCTCCCCACCCTGTGTCACCCAGAGAGCCAGCGCCCGACCAGACACCTGCCTGCGGTGCCCAGGTTCGGCCTCCCCCCACGCCCAGCGCCACACGCGGGATGGACAGCGGCAGGTCGGCCTGCACAGCCAGGTGCTGCTGGTTCCCGCAGCCCACCTGGCGCCGAATAAACAGGGAGGCAGGCGAAGCTCCCTCTAACCCTCCCTGTCTCCTGCAAGGTGGGCGAGAGGCCAGGCTGTGTTCCCAGCCCCACCCCTCCGCCTCTCTCGCCGCCTCTTTGTCACGCTGTCCTGGAGCACGTGCCCAGCATGCTGGGCCCCCTGCCAGCAGCCGTGTCAAGAGCAGCAGCAGACTGTGGCCCGACCCTCGGAACCACTGACAGGAGTCACCTCGCCAAGCAGCCCGGGCCCTGAGGTCCCTGCCCGGAGCTGTTCCGGCCCAGTTCTCCCCACCTGGCGCCTGAGCAGCCACATCAGACCCCGTGAGGGCCCGGAGCAGGGTCCCTGCTCTCTGTCCACGCCAACCCATCCTGACTGTCCCTGCGGAAGTCATCCTGCCACCACCCCGGCCACAGAAGGAGCCAGAGACAATGCCTGTGAGAGTGCACTGGCCCCGGCCACACCAAGACCCTCACATGCGGTGCCCCATGCTGGTTCCCCCCACGCACTCAGATTTCCTCTGCTGCCCTGGACCCTGATGGCTGGTCCTCCGACCCCATCCTCTGTGTATCCGCTAGTTAACTCCCTGCACCTTCCTCGGGGGGGAGGGAGAAGTGGGTGCAAAGGGCCAACCCACACCCACACCCGCGCACCTGCCCACTGTGTGTAGATCCCTGGAAGGCGGGGCATCATGGCCACTTTGCGACCAGAAACAGGGCTCGTGGCCGGCAGGGCACGGTGCCCGTGTCCGGCTGGGGGCCGGAGCGGGGCTAGCACAGCCCTTCACACTTTCCTGGCTGTCCCCACAGTGCGGTGGTCATGAGGGGGCACAGCCGTTGCCCCTGCGACCCCTGGCCCCAAGGCCAGATGGGCCTGGTGGCTCCCGGGATGGCCATCCTGCTTCCTGTGAGACCCTGAGGTTCTCCCTCCAAGGAAAAGCACCCCGGGCGCCGGGGGCGAGGGGGCCCTGAACCCAGCGCCCAGCTGTGCAGCCAACACTTGCTGAGCTGGTGATGGGCACTGGGGTGACGCGGGCCTGCGGGCCTCAGGGTGGGAAAGGGGGTCAGCCTCAGTCCCGCAGGGAGGCCCGCGGTGCCCACTCCCCGTCCCGCACCGGGTCACGCGGCCAGCCCAGCTCTCGGTCACTGTCCTGACAAACCCTGAGAGGGCCGGCTGGCTGGCACTAGCCCCAGAGGCCAGTCCTCACTCTGCTCCCCGCCAGGCCGCCGCCCGCCTGCCACCAGGAACCTCTGCGAGCTCTCTGTCCCCTCCCCGGAGCCGCAGGCCTCCTCTGGTCCCGGCACCTCCTCCCCAGCGCCACTCACGGCCTCGCTTCCTCTTCCTTCCTCTTCCGCTGGATGGGGCCGCACAAAGGGCACTCCCACAGCTGTCACTACCCGGGTGCCCCCACGGCACCTGCCGCCCGGGACCTGCCCCCACAGGTGCCGTCACCGCCGCTCCCTGGCACGGCTCCAGCTGCGCCGCCTGGCTCCGGAGCCACCGGGCCTCCCTCTTCTGGGATTTCTTTCTGGCACGAGAGCTTCTCACGCGCTGAGACCAGCCCCCTCCTGACCCTCAGTGCCCGCTCTCTGCTCCACGGAAACGCTGTCCTCACCCCATCCTGCCAGGACTGGGGCCCACCTGGCTTTGGTCCCCAAAGTGGAACCGCTCTCGCCGTTCCTTCTCTGTCCAGCAGCAGGGACACGGCTGACCTTTCCTGAAACAGCTGCTACCTCCGTGGGTCCCACCTCCCCGACCCCTGGCACCCCCCATGCCGCTTCCCTTCCCGAGTCCACTCACCAGGGGGACCTGGCCAAACAGCATCGCTCTGCTGAGGACTCCACACTTGCCAAGTCCCCTCACTGCCCACTGCCTCCATCCTCCATCACTGCCCGGGACCTGGGGTGGGGGCTCTGGGCCAGACCCTCAAGGCCCAGGAGAACACAGCCCATCTCCCAATCCACCACCCTGCTCCCCTGCCCATGTCTGTGACATCCTGACTCCTCAGGCAGCACACTAGGGATTCGAGTCTATCCTCCAGGTGTCCCTCCCCTAGTCCTACCACCTGCAGGGGCTGCACCCTCTCCAAGCAGCTCAGTCCCACCTGCCTCGGCCCCGCCCCGTCCACCAGAAGGTCCTGCTCCTCCCACTGCCCACAGCCCCTGCCGCACTAGGGAGGGTCGGGTGGCCTTCCCATCACCCCCTGTACACCCACATTCAGCATGCTCCTGCCCCAGAGCCTTTGCACCTGCTGTTCCTCCCGAGATACCTGACAGACCCTCCCCACCAACACTCAAATGCCGCTCTGGTGGGTCCTCCCCGTCCCGCCTGCCCAGCTGTGCGTTCTGGGCCCTGGCCTCAGCGGCAGCTCAGGACAGGAATTTCTCTCGGTCTTGTTCCCTGTGTGTCCACTGACCTTAAGGTAGAGCCTGGCAAGGGGATGGCTGCGGCCCCAGCCCAGATGCCCGCGCGCACGCCTCTCTAGGTGGGACTGGGCTCTCGGGCTTGGGTTTCTGTGGCCCAAAGAAATTGCTTCCTGTCCTGTAGGGGCCCAACATCCTGCAAAGGATGGTGAGACAGAGAAACTTGGTCTTTAGGGGCGAGGACAAGAGCGGGGAGTAGCAACCCACAGGGGAGGGCGTCTGCACTGGGCATGACACCGGCACTGTGACCCGTGGCTACAGGAAGCCAGGACATCTGTGCAGCAGACAGCACCAGAGGGACAGCACCTGGAGAGGAGCCTGGGGCCAGGCCTGGGGTGCGGGGTACAGTGCTCCCTCAGGAGGACAGCTGGCCCTTCCTACTGAGCCTGCAGGGGCCCCAGGAGGCCACTTCAGGGTCACCCTCCTGCTGACTGCTGGCACTGCTGGCACTGCTGCCACCGGCCCCCAGTCCATCTCCCCTCCATACTCCGGGCCCCCAGGCGTTCCCGTCATCATTCGGGGAGTATCTTGGGGAGACCAGTGGTGAGGGGCTGTGTGCAGCCCCCCACAGCTCCGTAACCACCTCCCAGCGCCTGCGGGAGCCAAGGGGGCTGGGCTGCGCCAACGACCAGGTCACGTTCCCAGGGAGGAGCCCACGCTGCCCCACTGACTGTCCACCCCACAGACCACTTGCCAAACAGACGCGGCGCGTTCACAGCACCCGCGGAGGCCTGCTCTCCGAACAGGGAGGCTCCAAACCTGCCAAGCTGCAGAGCTGGGCCTGAATGCAGGCCAGCTACCCCCGGATCATGGCCCAGTGCGGGGGGCGCTCCGTGAGAACAGGGCGCTCTGGAGGCCAGGGACGAGAAGGTCAGAGAAACATGCAGGTGCAAGGGGTGGGGGCGTCCCTCTGCAGGTGTGGGGGCGGGGGGGCATCTGAAGGGCCACGGGCCGCTGGGGTTAGGGCAGGAGACAGGTGGAGGAGGGTCTGGAGGGAAAAGACAGGACATTCACAGTGATCCCGGAGACGTCAGCTGAGACAGCGGTGGCCAGCCCCAGGACACCCTTCTGAAGGGGTGGTCACAAGGCTGCTCAGCTCCCGCCCCTCAGTGGGTGCGGCTGCACGCCCTCTGGGCCCAGAGCTGTAGTGTCCCAGGCAGGGGCTGCCAGGCAGGGGCTGTCCAGCTCCGGCCCAGCAGGGTCCTTCCTGGTGCCGGTCCACACCCCGCCCAGGAGACGCGTTCGCTACCCCAGACATGGGACTCTGCGGCCTCTGCCTGGGCCAAGCGGCCACCCGTCGGCCTAGACTCAGCACACTCTGACTTCATCACCCTGTGACCCCCTCACCCCGAGGGACAAGGGTCCCTCTGGGTCCCTGAGGTGGCACCTGTCACCACCCAGTTCCCGCCCTTTCTTACAGGTCAAGTGCTCCCTCCTCTTCACCTTCACACAGGCTGTTCCCTCACCTGGGCACTGTCCCCACAGCGGGGTGGGCAGGGGTGCCGGGAGTGGCCGTGCAGGGGCTGCTGGCCTTGGGTGCCACAAGGGTGTGGGTCTTGGCGGGGGTCAGTGGGGCCCTGGAGTTTTGGGAGGCGCATCCTCTGGTGAGGAGCGGGCCCCGAAAGAAGGCAGAAGACTGCCTGTCTGGGGAGACACGTGTCCTGGTGTCCAGGGGCCAGCAGGATGCAAATCTGGGCGCGAATGCAAAGAAGAGCTCCTATGGGTGGGGCCTGCTGCTCTGATGGTTGTGGCGGAGCACAGGCTCCTCCCCACCTCCAGCCTCAGTTTCCCCAAATCGCTCCAGCTCTGTCATCCCTCGCGGTTGGGAGGGCAGGTAGCCGAGGGCACGGATACATCCCTCTCCCTCATGCCACCAGGCCTTGTCCATACTGGTTCCAGTAAGGAGACCCTTCCCGGCTCCTACTCATCTCAGCTCAAGCGTCTCTGTCTCAGGGAGTGGCCCCCCGCCTGCCCGGTCCCGCCACTGAAGCCTCAGTTCCGTGGCCTCTCGACTGGTGATCAAAATAAACAACAAAACCCACTAATTCCGGAGGTCAGACCCTTTCCTGTGGGCAGAGTGGGTGTGGGACCTAGCCGTCTCCACCCTCCTCGCTGTTCAGTCCTGTCACCTGAAATTACCTCCAGCGTGGGGAGCAGCTGTTCTGGGAGACAGATAACAAACAAGAGAAGTAAACAAAAGGAATAAACGAATTCAGAGCCAGGTGGGGGTCAGGCGGGCAGAAAATCAAAATGGGGAAGGGGCAGACGCTGGGGGAGAGGTTGTCACTATAAACGGAGTGAGTAGTGCAGAAAGGCCCCTCTCCCTGGCCCAGGGAGAAAGATGCGCAAGGAGAGGAATCAGGCGACATGTGGATATCCGAACATTCCGGCCAGAAGGCAATTTCTGCATGTGCAAAGGTCCTGGGGCAGGAACCGGTCAGAAGTGTTTCAGAACCAGCGAGAAGTCCTGGGGGGCTACAGAGAGGGGGACTGGTGTGGGAAGTGAGGTCCTTATGATTTTATGCCTGTGAAATGCTGTCTGATAACCACCAGTCTCCAATTTGACGGTAGCCTGGCGTTTCCCTACAGCTCCCCAGTATGGAGAGCAGCGTCTGGCCGCGACACTGGTCCTCTGGGTCACCGGAGGGTCTTTTAAAGAGTTGAGAAGCAAACAGTCAGCAGGAGGTGTCTCTGCTACACGCGTGGCTGACAGATGTCACGGAGGCAGGCCCATAAGTCAGTAAGACAAGCCGATGGGGACTGCACAGAACTGACACAAGAGGAAACCCAAACAGGCCGCAACCCAGGGCCATGCAGGGACGTTACCCCCACAGCGGTGCCAGGCCACCAGCTGAGATCCCAGCACTGGGGACAGGGCTGTGGAGACACGGGGCCCTGGCAGAAGCACCTGGGAGAGGGAGGCCTCACCTTGAAGGCTGACCAGGTGCAGGCCCTGTGCCCCAGCAGTTCCTCCACGAGACACCCCCGAAAGCACCACGTGTCCCTTGCAACGTCTGGGCAGGAGTGTCCATCCTCCTGTCAAGGCTGGAATCTGCCCAGATGTCCATCGACAAAGAAACCGATGGCAGTAACGTCACTCACAAACACGGTTCCCGGGACGGCCAGCCAGGGGCGGCCCCACATCCTACCCACGACTGTCTCACGTGTTTTGGTGGCAAAAAGCAGCAGCCAAAAGGCTCAGTGTGTGAGGTTCTAACCAGGCATGGAGACCGTGTCCACTAGAGACTTTCTGGGTGGCTGGACCGTGACGGAAAGTTATCACAAAGTCAGGGCCCCTGGGGAGCTGCAGGGGCTGTGACTGAGGAAGGTCTTGGGGGCGTTTTAAACTTCATCTCTGCTAGACCCCTGCTTGCTTTCCTGCTGGCCTCCCCAGGCCACTGTATTTAGCGGGACGGCGGGACTCGTCATGGGAGCAGCTCTTGCTTCCTGGGCTCTCCTGTGTCCCAGGAGTCCTGTGAAGCCGCTGACCCACTTTCCTGCTCGGCGGAGCAGGGGGCTTGCCCAGGGCGTGTGGGCAGCGGGAGGGACTCCACGGGGGAAGGCAGAGGAGGGATAACCAGAGGGTTAGACACAGTGGCTCTGCCGGGACACCCCATTCATCCACCGAAGTGTGTCACTGGAAGCTTCCTGGGCAGTCAGAGGCAGAAGAGCTGAGAGAATGAGGGTCAAGGCCGGGGAGGCGGGCTGCACAGCAGGTAAGAGCCAAGCCCTTGGGGGCCAGTGCCACCTGGCACGGGGGCTGGCAGGAGCCCCGGTCTGCGGCAGGGCTCTCTGGGGCAGAGTGCAGGCCCTCCAGCACCCCAGGGCTCTTGTCTCCTTAAACGCATTGCTTCCTCTGGCCCCAGGGCCTTTGCACCTCTTAGAAGGTGCCTGCCATCTGCCCTGCTTGCAAACTCCTATTGGTCCTTCGAACTTCAGCTCAAGGTGTCTGCTTCCAGGAAGTCCTCCCTCAAGTTCCAGGCCTGTGTCGTCACAGCTGTCCATGCAGATCCTGTCCCACAGCAGTGATCCCATTTGGTGTCACAAAGAAACGGTGACCAGTAAGACGGAGTTTGTCATGTGGACCAGAAGGATGGAAGGGCATCGAGGTAGGGGACCACGCAGGCAGAGCACTGTGGGTGATGGCTTGCTGGGGCCTCGGGTGAGGAATGGGGATCAGGCTCCCACAAAGGGAGCCTGAGGGCACACGGCATGGCTGCCGGCCTGCATATTTACGAGGTCATCCCACAATTAGGCAGCATGGCTCCAGGCACGGATTGGGGAGTGGATGGGCACAGGACCTGTCCTCAGCGCAAAGACTCCAGGCCAGGGTGCAGGGTCAGGCACAGGGCAGCCTCTGACAACGGGCTCTGACATTTGGGCCACAAATGCCAGGGGCCCCTGGAGTATGCAGTTCCCATGCCCCCGCAGAGGGCCAGGTCCCAGATGGGGGCGCATTGCCCTCCCAACAGCCTGTAAGGCAGGTGGTGCTTAGGATACCCCTGTCAGAGGCCCAGAGAGGGTCAGGACGCAGACAGACATTGTGTCAGTGGGACCCCGAATCCCGCCACCTCCCCTCCATCCCTCTGGGCGTCTGGGTCTTGAACCCCCAAGCTCTAAATACAGGACAGAATCCTTCAAGGCACTGGTCAGGAAAGAATGTTCTGGAAGGCCCCGGAAGCAGCTCTGGGAAGCCAAGCAGGATGAGGGGAGGGTAGGCCCCCACCCCATACAGGGAAGGGATGCTGTCCTGTTGACTCCAGAATTCTGCCCTGGCGTTAAGGCCGCGGGGTCCAGTGCGACCCAGGGGGCCAGGCCCTGGCCACTGCCACCCACTCCAGGCCTCAGCCCCTGGTAAAGCCATGCCTGGTGCCCTCAGCAGTGGGCTTGCCTGCCCTACCCACATTCCACCTGTGTCTCCAGAGCCCTGCTCACAGGGGAGGGTGCCAGGAATCTTGGCTGGACATGGAGAGGGAAAGAGAAAGAGAACCAGAGGGGATCCCCAGGCTGACCTCTGGGCACCCCATGAATGCAGTCTTTTTCTCAGATGTCAGCTGACTTAAGGGATGTCCCCTCTCCCACAGGGTGGAGATTCTGGTGAGATGATACTCACTGTGGGGCACCAGGGAGGACCTGGCCTAGGGTCAGGCCTGAGCTTGTCTGTGTGGCCAGAGCTGGGGCCCACTCCCTGGGCCTCACCAGTCCTCGGACCTGAAGGAGGACAAGTGGGAGACCTGGCAGATGGACATGGGATTTCGGGTCTGAGAACCTACCACCTGAGACTGGACCGCCCCTCCAACCCAGGGGGGTGGGCCGGGCCCAGAGGGAGCACAGGGAGAGCCGCACTCCAGCTGGGTGGCCAGGACATGGCCCTGCTCTGAGGGTCCGGGTGGGGCCTCTGCAGCCCCCCTGTCCCTGGCTCGCCCAGAGGGACTCACCCACAGCACAGAGGGTCACCTGGGAAAGCTGGCACCCTTCTCCCTGAGCGCAGGCCCTGACCTGGCCTGTTCTCGGCTCTGCTGGGCCGTCCTGGGGATTAGGTGCATCTACTGCCTCAGTCCTCTCACCGCTGCTGATTCTGGTCTTGGGGACACAGAGGGGTGTGCCCTGCAAGCCCGGCTGTGGGCACTGAAACCCAGCAGCCAGCGCTGGGCCTGCTGCCCACACATGGCCTGGCTCAGACTCCGGGGGAGGGGACACAGGAGGGCTGATGCCAAAGTGGGGGTCGGAGGCCAGGAAGAGTCACGGATATCCACTCAGCCCATCGCATCCACCAAGGCTCAAAGTTCACCACCCAGAGAGAGGCCGCAGGGGACACTCCCCGACACCTTCGCGGGATTCCCCCAAAATGGCTTCAAGACGCGACTGCCCTGTTGGCCCAGCACTCTCTCCCCCTCCCTCCCCCCCCAAGGCGGAAACTTGACAGCACAGAGCCAGGCAACTGGACTTGGGGGAGCGGTGGCGGGGAGGGGGACCCACCGGCCCCAGAGCCGGTGCGTAACCGCAGGAGCAGAAATCCGATGGGTCCCTGGGGACCAGGGAGCATCCAGCGGGTCACTGGGGCAGCTGGAGGCCTCCCGCGGTGCACCCCTGCCCCCCAGCTGCAGCGGCCCGGCTCGGCCCCGCTGGGGAGCCCCGCGCGGGGCTCCCCATTGTCTCGCCGCGCGCACACGCGCCACACTCAGGCTCGCCGGCCGGGCCAGCCCCGCGGGCCGCGCAGATGCGCTCCGACAGGGCCCCCGACTCCACTCCCCGCGTGCCCACCGCCCGGCCCCGCGAGCCCCGCACGGAGGACGCTGCACTCACCTGAGTTTCTCCATGTCTGCGGCAGAGGCCTGCGGGAAACCAAACGGGAGGGTCAGCAAGCAGAGGCGTGCGCTCCTCGGCCGCGCCGGGCGGAGCCGGGCGCAGCGGGCACGGGCGGGCGCGGCGGCGGGGCATCCCCGCGGGGCTCGGCCGGTGGAAGCCCGGCCCGCATCCCCGCCCAGCCCCCGTCTGCGGCCCCGGGGACTCAGGGGCGCGCCCGGCCGCGGCCGAGTAACAGGTGAGCCTGCCCGGGCCGCCGCGCTCCCCGCCGCCGAGTTACGCCCCCCGGGGGGAGGTGAGGGCAGGCTCGGCGACGCGGGGTGGCACGGCCCGGGGCGATCCCGGGCTCGCCCGCAGGAGCGGGGACCCGGCCGGGCCCGCCAACTCTCCGGCGGCCGCGGCCCTCGCCCCCGCCCCCGCCCGGTAACCCTTCCAGCCCCGCGCGCCCCCGGAGGAAGCCGAGCTCCGGCCTCGCTGAACCTCCGAGTCCCACAATGTTCGAATCGGGGACTCGGGGGCCGTGCGGGATTGCAGACGCGGACACTCACACAATCCGAGGGTGACGGCATTTGAGACCTCAGACTTCTCGGTCGGGGACCCCGCTGCCCTCAGATTCTGGGGTTCCGGGCCTGGCTCGCCCCTCCCGGGCGCGAGGGATTAACCCTTGCGCGCCCGGCTCGCTGGCGGGGCTCCTGACGGGCTTGCGCAGACCCGCCCGCGCGAGGCTGGGAGACCCTCCCCGCCCAGCCGCGCGCAGCCCTGCAGCCCCTCGCGCTCCGGGCGGGGGGCGGGGGGCCCCACCCGCTGCCGTTAACCCTACAGGCGCCGCGAGCGACCGGGGCGGAATCGCACTTCCTGCGCGGAGCGGGGGGCGCCGGGCGGGCTCTCCATCACCCAGGAGGGGCTGCCCCCGGGGCTTTGCCCCGTCTTTCCGCGCCAAGGTTGGCATTAAAGGGGGACGGGGAACTGGGTCCAAGGACCACGCGACACACCTGAGAAGACTGATGACTGCCCATCCCGGCCCCTCGCGCCGGGCGCCGCCGCCGCGTCCTCCGGGAGCGCGCTCCGCTCCGGTCCGGGCCCCACGCCGCCTCCCCCACCGCCCCGCCGGGCGAGGGCGCAGCCCGGCCGCCAGCGCTGTGCTGGAAGGCCCGGCGCGGGGCCTCGGCCACCAACTCCCAGATGCCTGGGCCGGCCTTCCCGGGATTCCCCTGGCGTGCCTGCTCACCTGAAAGCTGGGCAGGGGCAGGGGGCGGCCGACGAGGCGCTGGGCTGCCCTTCCGCACCCGCTGCGAGGGGTTGGGGTGGGGGAAGGAATTTCCGAGGAAAGGAGCCAAGGAGCCCGGACTGGCAGCCAGGCACAGTCGGGGACATTCTAAAAGTTGTCCAAGACCACACACAGACCCCTGCTGTAGACCCTCCTCTCCCAAGAGAAGTGTAGCCAAGTCCTGCCCCAAGCCGCCTAAGGCCGCTGACCCACCTTTCCCAGGTCCCCATCTCGGAGCTCAGCACACTAGATCCCGGCATACAGCAGGTGCCCAATAAACGCGGGGAGTGCATGCCGGCGTGTTTTCCTGCCTCTCCCCTTCCAACTGTGAGCTCCCGGCAGGAGACCGGTCCTTTCACCAGGACACCCCCGCACCCCCACCCCCACCAGCGGCCTGGCCTCCACCGGGCAGCTCAGGTGGGAGGAGCCGGCATTCCGGAGGGTCAGCTCAACCTGGAGCGAGTCCCCAAGCTCCTTCACCCACCAGGGGTTCCTCACTCATCCACCAGCAGTGGGCTAAGCCCTGCGGTGGGGAGCGTGCAGCGGAGCCCTGTCCTCCAGGGGCGCAGGGTTGAAATGAAATAGTCATGTACTCCCAGGAGTTCACCTTCAACAGAGGGACAGACAGTGACCCGCGCCCCACCACACCCCCACAGCACACACACTGGCTTGTGATTATCTCATTTGACAGGCAAGGGAAGCAAAGCCCCAAGAAAGGAGGAGCCGGCTTGGACCCCGTTGCCCCCAGGCCTGGCCTCCCAAAGGCTGGGGACATTCTCACGTCCGTCACTTGGCAGCCAATGGTCTGTCAGGAGTTTGTCGAAGATTAATAAAATGTTTTAAAATTTAATTTAAAAAAATCTAGTGTTAATTATTTATATGGAATGTTTCGGTTCTTCTAAAGGGCCACTCTGGGGATTTCTCCCCCAAGCAGGGGCTCCAAGGGAGGGGGTGGGCAGGGCAGGAGAGGGCATGGGAGGGCATCCCGGCTTGGCACCTGGACAGCCCCTCCCTTCACTGGGTCTTCTAGAAGCCAGGCTCAGCCTCTCACATTATCTCAAGTTCTCCCAGACCCAGTGCCCGGGGTAGCCATTGACTGCACTCTTTAATGCCACCTCCTCCAGGCGGCCCTCACGGGGACCTCCGGGAGTGTTGGGAAGGCCTTGTGCCTCCAACTAGATGTGTGCTCCCTGGAAGCAGGCCTGTTCTTTCCTGAGGGTGTCCAGGGCCTGGCCCAGCACCCAGCCAGCCGTGGGGTGTGTCCAGAGCGCCAGGAGCCTGTGTACGAAGCATTCCTGGCTGTGGGGTCAGCAGCGCTGACCATGGTCTGAGTATCAGGGCCAGAGCCCATGGTCAAGTGTTAACACGGCAGCTCACTAGCACAGATTCGTGGGGGGTCCGGAGATGCCCTGTTCTGGATGGGCCACCAAGGCCAGAGCACAAAGTGACTTTCCCAAAGTCACTCGAGGGGGACCAGGCCTGCCTGGGGGCGGGCGGAGGAGAATGGGGTCACCGTGCAGGTTACAGACCAGAGGTGGTGCCTCCTTTATAGAAGAAGGGCATGAGGGGCCCCTGAGATGTCCAAGTCCCCAGTGACCCACAGGCAAGGGGACCCCAGGGCTCTCCTCACACGGTGGGAACACAGCTGGGCACTCTGGATGCTCTCAGAGGGAGTCTATTCCTGCTTCGACACTGTCCCTCCTGTCCACCCCACATTCATGACCCACAGCCTCTTCCTGCAACACACCCGTGGTCTCCTCACTGTGTGTCCCAAACCCCCCCTGGGCCCTGGCATCCAGCCCTGTGGCACATTTATTTCTCAACAACTTCCCAGGAGCCCTGCCTGCTGGCAAACTGGACTGTGCCTCATGTCCCTGCCTCTCCTCCCTGGTGTCTGCTCCTCCCAGAATGTCCCTCCCAGAATGTCCACCTCCTCCCAGACCCGCTGAACTCCAGGCTGACTACCACGCCCAGCTTCGGGGGGGGTGGTCTCGGGGCAGAAACAGGCTCATCCACCCTTTGTTCCAGCAGCTCTGTTCCCAGCACCACCTTCCAACATGTTACAGAAATCCACTCCCCTGAATCCTCATAGTGACTTTGCAAGATGGGCCTTATAGCACCCATTTTAAAGATACAAAAACAGAGCCTCCAAGAGGCAGATCCCTGCAGTTTGTGTGCAGAAGCATGAGACTGGGGCTGTGATTCGTCCATCCTCCCAACCACTCCTGGGTGCCCTGATAAGGAGAGGGCGTGGCTCTGCCACTACTCAGGAGGGTGGAACATACCACCTTGGCCTTGTTAACCGTCTGACCAAGCCCCGACCCACCTGCCCCCATTTCCCTGGGCACAGGCCAGCCACCTACCAGTCCCAGGCTCACCCAGCTCGCTCCTGCCTCAGGGCCTTTGCACGTCTTCCCTCCACCTGGAACATGGAACATGCTGTCCCAGAGCTTTGCAAGCTGCTGCCTTCTTCTCGGCCCACTGATCTAAGGGAGCCCTTCTCTGCACAACTTCTGGCCACACTTACGCTGTACTCATCCCCTTTGCTCATTTGCCTGGCCCCACCCCTTTACTCTAAATGACAGGCTGACAGCAGGGTCTTAGATTTCAGCCAGTGCATCTCTATCCCTGGGACCTGGAGCTGAGGGCCTCCAATAGTGGCCCAGACAGGGGCATCTACCCCCCGCCCCCACGCTCCATCCTGCTCTCAGTCCCCGTCATGCCCATGCCGTCCAGCGCTCCTTCCTAAAGCCCATCTGAGACCACCCGCACCTGGTATGTCTGCACAGCCCAGCCCAGAAACACCCTTGGGAATGTGGGTCAGTCCTGCTTCGGCCCCACAGCTCCATGGGTAGTTGTACATGTCCTCAGTCCACCCTCTGTCTGTCCCCCTAACTCTCTAGATTCCTGAAACTGTCAAGAGACAGAAAGTGAGCCCAGGTCTGGGGGGCCTGCTAGGGGGCCTGCTGTGTGCTGGGGCCTGTGACGCCCCACCCCTGCAGCCTCGTGTGCACACTGGGGATCCAGCGTCCTATTCCCCCTCATCTGGTCCCCCACCCCCACCTCAAGGGAGGAAATAAGCAGAAGAATATGAAGAGCAGCGGTGAGGTGGGGGGACAAATGTCAGGTGTGGCCAAGACAGAGGCCACCTCCTCCCGCTGATGGAGACGTGCCCCAGTTAGGCAGCTGTGTGATCTCAGGAAGTTTCGAGGCCTCCCTGAGCTCAGTGCCTCATCGGAGAGGATGGAGAACACAGGACCTTGTGGAGGACAAGGGGACCGTGTGGGAGGGGCTGTCTTGAGGACAAGGCTGCAGCTGCCAGAGGCGGCCACTAATGTAATCATTCCAGCAATCTTACGTCTCTACTTCCTTTCTTACAGTCACGCAAGACAGGTGCACGGGTGCCCTGTGCCAGGGGATGCCGCAGCAGATGATTGGATGTCCCGGCTGCCCTCACGGGCCGGCATCTTCTGAGGAAGGCCAGTTACCAGACGTATGGTCTGCCCAGTGTGTCTGCAGGAGGGAGCCCTGGGGGCGGTGGAGAGGCTGGGCCAGGAGGTGTTGGAGGTCAGTATGAAATGCAAGCAAAGAGATGGTAGGAGGCCAGGCCCGAGTGTCTGCTGAGCTGGGGGAAGGGCGTCCAGTCCCAGGGGAGAGCAGGGCCAAGTAGGGGTCCGTGTGGACAGTCACAGGATTCTGGCTTCTCCCTGGAGAAGGTCAGAGCCCGCAGGAGGCCAGAGGGAGTATCCCTGACACTGCTGTGCGGAGGGCGCCTGGCGGCAGGTGGCAGGCCCACAAGTTCAGTTGAAAGACACATCCTGGTGGGGGGTCCAAGGGGCTGTGGGTCGGCCCTTCAGACCCCCTGACAGACTGAGGTGGGTGCGGAGGCCAGGAAATGCCAGAGGGGGCTGAGCATTATGGCCTGAGCAGTTGGTGGGGTCGGGCAGTGGAGGGAGACGCCCCAGTAGGACAGACTGGGGTGCAGCATGGGTTGGAGTTGGGGATCCAGGGAATGTGCATTGGGAGGTCAGCCCAGGGCCACACAAGGTGAGACGCCAGGGAGTGAGCACTGAGGGGGAGATGGGCTGCATCAAGGTCAGGTGCCCTCCAGGCCTCGGGCCTCGGCAGAGTGTCAAGGGGAGCGAGTACACACTTGCCAGGGTTGCTAGCAAGTTGGGGACTGGAATCGCAGCTCTGGTCTGGGGCTGCCCCTGGATGGGGTCAAGAATGTCCTCCCTCTGGGGATTCCCGGGACCTGCCTGCAGGCCCAAGGCCACCCAGCGCCCAGCCTGTCCGGGCTCTGCGGGCAGGACCTGGGGCTCCCCGCGTGTGCAGATGGACGCGGCTGGTGGCTGCAAACGGGCCTCCTGAGCTAAATCTGGTCTCCCAGCATGTTGTCTTTGGCCTGAAAGAGGGTTTCAATTCTTTTTTAAAAAACGTTTCAGTCAACATTTGAAAATTGGGAACGTTTACATTTTAAAATCCGTATTTTTGGCTTCTCTTGAAATTTTGGAAGGTCTGGCAACTCCAGCCCACACCCCACGTGGCAGCAGTTGGGAAGCTGGAGCAGCTGGCCCTGCAGGGCACCGTTAGGGCGCCGGCCTCACCTAAGCTCGTCCTACAGACGGGAGGCTGAGGCCCCGAGCCTCTCGCCACAGTCCTTTGGTGGCAAGACCCCCAGACAACTCAGTCACAGCTCTGGAGACTTCCAGGTCTGGCCTTGGGGGTCTTGTCACAGCCCCACCTGGGTCACATCAGAGCCCCCAGCCTCTCTCCTTCCATGTGCCTGCATCTTCTTCTGATCCTTTGTTCTCGGGAAACCTTGAGTCATTCCCACTGCAGTATGAATTAGCAATGATGCCAGCTGGGGGTCCCAGAGACCTGCACAGTGGCTTCTCGTGTGCTGGACATGCGGGGTGGGGGGGACCAGGGGCCTTCCCAGAGCCAGAGCCAGAGTGGGGAAGGCAGGACTGAGGGCCAGGGCCCCTCCTGCTCCAGGGCCTCCCTCCTGAAGCGGCTGATAGCACTGCCAGGCTCGCCACTGGAAGCCAGGGGTCTGCCTTGCTTCCCCAGAGCTGAGCTTCCACCCCGGGGAATTTTTCTGGGGCACAAGCCTGTCCAGGGCACGAGGGCAGGAGGCCTGCAGTAACGGGCCACCATCGTCATCCTCATTGTCACCTGTGACTGAATTCCTGCTGGGATGATCTAGTCCCATGCCCCCATGAGCGTTAGGATGCAGCAGGCCTGCTGCTCTCTGCGCCTCTGTTCCAGGGCCCGATCCTAGTGTTTCTCTCATAGGCTCGTCTGCGGTATTTATTCAAGGCTGGTACCCCCGTGGGAAGTGACCCTCGGGTCGGGTGGGGCTGAGGCAGACACCAGGTCCTTAGGAAGGGCAGTCCTGGCAGGGCCCAGGACCGAGTCCTCACCCAGCACCCGCTGCCTGGCAGCCACAGAGGCAAGTACAGGAGCCTTGCAACAGAATCCTCCCAAGGCCCGGGTGTCAGGGGCCTCCCCTGGGACCCAGCTGTCCCCAGAGAGAGGCAGAGCCTGGTAACAGACGGGGACCCAGATCACCGGGCCTGGGACCCGAGGCTTAGCGATGTGGACAAGGCTTCCCGGGATAAGGCTAAGGAAAAATCACCGCCTCGTGGCTGGGGCAACGGAGGTCCAGCGCGGGCGGGTGACCTGTTCAGAGGCACACTGCAGCAGCAGACCCCTGGCTGAGTCGACCTGCAGCTGAGAACTCCCGGCTGGCTCAGTCCTGCTGGCCATGGACCCGCAGGGGCTGTGCTGTGGGCCCCGGCCCTGCCTCCCCTGACTCTTCCCGGAAGCACAGACCGGTGACCCCAGGGTTACCCAGGTGCCAGGTGAGGCTAAGACTGCCTGCGTCTACCCGGCTCCTCTGCCTGACTCCTCTGTGCCTCAGTTTCCTCATCTGTCCTTTGGGGCAGAATGATGACCCTGACCTCCTGAGGTACACGGAGGTGTGAGGTCAAGGGCTTAAGACACTGCAGGAGCTCGGCAAGCATCACTGCCACCCACCTGTTTTACAAACAGAACCCACCCCAAGGCCTCCCGGGAAGGGCCTGGACCCATCCCAGCACCCAAGCCCTGTGCTCCACTGCAGGCCTGGCTGGAGAGGTGGAGCCCTGTGACCCAGCCCGGACGGCTGCTTCCAGTCCAGGAGATGGGCCAGCTACGAAGAACAGGGACCCCCCCAGCCCCGACAGCACTGTGGTCCCCTATGGCGCATGGAGGTGTCCGAAACTAAAATCCAAAGGGTTACTCGTAAGGAGAGCCATGATAAACCCGGAGGGTGTGTGGGGGCCGCGGTTATCGTCGCCGTTTCCTCATCTGCACTCAATCCAGAAATATGTGGCCTGCCCCCAGCCCGAACTGTGCCCCCGGAGATTCGTTCTTTTGTGCTCAAAACCTTTCCTTTAACAGGCTGCACACAGCGATGAGGGAGCTTGGAGGGGTCAGCAGAACTTGTGAGAAATGGCACATGGGGACGGGAAGCAGAGACAGCAGACCTCTGTCCGGCTGCTGCTGGGTTTGGCTGGAGCCAAGACTCACCAGGCTTGGAGGCCTCCTGGGGGCGGCAGCTTGGCCTCCATGCTCACCGCTGTCCACGCTGGAACCACCGGTGCCCTTGGCCCTGCGTGGCCCACTGCTTGCGGCCTCAGAAAGCCAGTGGGGCAGGGCCGGTGTTTTCTCTGGAGCTGCAGCTCCTGGGAGGGGCTCCTGGGTCAGGCCTGGGCCGCGCTCACTCGGGGAGGGCCCCGGGCTGCAGGCTCCAGGCCCCCTGAATGCCTCCAGGGTCTTGGGATCCAGCACCCGCACTGTGACCTCATCCAAGAACCTGGAGAAGGGCAGCCTGGCCTCCTGCCAGCGGCCCAGGCGGGCAAGAGGGCCAGTGGCAGCCCCGCTGCCTGTGCTCAGGGGCCCTGGGGCGGGCGGCAGGCCAGGTGACACCCGTGTCTCCTCCTGGCCTGACTGTGCTGGCCAGCTGGGCTGAGATGTCTGGACTTCAGGGCTGTGACCGAAGCTGGGGCTTGGTTTACGGTTTCGAAAGTGCTCCCTACAAGCCTCCTCCCCGGGTGCTTCCTGCCTGGGCTCCTGGAGGGAGCAGGCGCCCTCCTGCCTGAGGCTGTCGGGCTCAGGGCCCTGTGCCTGGGAGCCAGTCCTGGAGAGCATCCTTCCTCGTCAGTCCAAGGTCAAGTCTCTGTAAGCACTTCACTGACCTGACAGGGGCCTGGGATCCTATGCTCTCTTAGGGCAACAGAGCTACCATCCCTCACTGGCCAGAGTGATCGGCTGAATGCCCGCCTGCCCATCGACCGGAGAGCACATGGTGGGAGGCCTCACTCCCCTAAATTGATTCTCACTAAATGGGAGCTTGGCTTCGGGCTTAGAAAGTGCTAGAAACAAAGGTCATGTCTGGGCTCTGTGCCTGGGGAAGCAGACAGCACTGCCGTGTGTGGGGAGGGTCCTGGGGGCCTCAGACACCTCGCATGACCTCCCAGTCTCCCTGCCAGGGGTGGTGCTGGGCACAGGGGCATGGAGAGGCAGGCGGTACACAGATGGACATGACGGGGTTAGAAGAGGGGAAGCCGGAACTGCACCACGCTGGCAACATGGGAGGACATCACAGAGGTTGCTGGTCGCCTCCTTTCTCCCACTCGTCGTTTGTGAAAATCTCATTTTATTCTGGGAGGTAAGATACCCAGCTAAAAGACTACATTCCCCAGACTCCTTTGCAGTCAGTGAGCTATTAGCAGAAGTTGTTCGGTATGACTGTTAAAACAGCTACTTAAAAGCGAGAGCTTGCCTGAGAGTCTGCTTTTGCTCCCACTCCTCTCCCTCCTGATTCTTATCTGGGACAGAGATGTGATGGTTGGGGTTATGGCAACCACAGGCCACCATGAGGCAAATTTGTGTCAGAAGCCATATGTAAAGGTCAGAAGAACAAAAAGATAAAAGAGCTAGGTTCCCAATGGCCACAGAGTCATCACACTATCCTTGAACCACCTGCCTCTAGCTCTTTTGAACTTGAGAAATACTTCCTCTCCCTATGTCTTACCGAAGCCATGTTTATTTGCAGCCTCTCTCACTAGCAACCATGTGCATAGGTGGGGAATAGTGGTTGCTAAGGCTATGAGGCACGAGCCTTTATCACATGGGGGCCAGGGTGTGGTTAGTGGGGATGGAGTGAGGGGAGGTTAACCCAGAGAAGAACCAGTGCCAGACCTGGGCACTTCCACCATTGTGCCCTCGCCTCTGCACCTCAGAGAGTCAGGGGTCCAGGCAGGAATCCCCTCTGAATGCAGCTACAAGGGACTGGAGTCAAAGGAAGGCTTGCTGGGGGTGACAGCCCCAGCCCCTCGGCTGGCCTGCTGGTGTCTCACCCGCATCCCCATCCCCAGTGCTGGCCTCAGGTGATGCTTGGAACGTGGCCTAGTCCATCCCAGCACTGCCTGCCCATATCTGTGTACCTGGGCCGTCCTGGGCATCCAAACACTTCACACCCAGTACGGTGACTCCCTTCTTTTCTGGGCTCAGCTGGACCCTCTCTGGGTGCCCCACCCCTCACTGCATGGCTGAAGACTCCATGAGCTCATCTGCCCAAGACATGGGGCTCTGATGACTCACCCCTTTGCAGAGCGGTCTGCGTTCCTCCTTCCTCACTGTTCCCTTGCTGGTACCAAGTGCCACCCTATCCCACCTGGACACCTGCAATCACCCTTCCCTGGGGTCCTGACCCTAGACCAGTCCAGTCTGATACATCCACAAACATGGTCTGTGCAACCTCTTCAAATCACAGACCAGATGACCAGATGCCATCACACATCATCCTATAGATCCCTGATGACCCAGTGTCCGCATCAAGTGCTAAGCTCTGCCTCAGGGCCTCTGCACACACTGATCTCACTGCCAGAACACACTCAGTCCCTCTCCCTTCCCCTCCCTCCTCATCTAACTGCCACCTAACTTTCAGGGCCTCAGTTCAACAGCATCTCCCCTTCCACCCCCAGATAAGACCAGGTATCCCTGTGACAGTCTTTGATAACTGTCCCCAACTGTGACCGCTTATTGCAATCACTTATCATCTGTGTCTCCCATGGAATGGAAGCGCCACTCGATCCTACCTCTCTGCACGGGGCCGGCACGCAGTAGGGCTTGGAAGGTGATTCTTGAGTGAATGAGTGAATGTGTCGCAGATTCAGGCTGTCAGGCACCTAGTGTCCCCGGCCTGGGGTGGCCCTCCCCTGAGTCAGGCACTGCAAGAACCACGTCGGGGCCCAGGAATCTCAGGTTCGTGGGAAGGCCACAGCGACCTCCCCCACGCCCCCCAAGCACCTGGATGCCTCCCAGGAGCAACCACCCAGTCCCTGCCCATCACCAGTGGGAACAGGACTTGGAGGTTGACAGATCCAAGGTCAGACCCCTCTAGAACACCCCAGTGGGATGCTGGGCAAGTCACATTCCTCCTTTATGTCACATGGGGCCTGAGGAGTCCTCAGCCCACAGGCAGAGATGTGAGAGGACTGTGCTGGGCCCCTTCAGCACCGAGCCTGGCACCTAGTAGGACCTCAGGCCTCATTACAGGGGCCTCTCATTTGTTTGTCCCCTCCCAGCGGGTGCCATGGCAGGAGAGCTCTACGGGGACCTGGCCGGCACCCTCCGAGCTGCTCCAGGCTCCCAGAGTTGCTGCCGCATCAGACAAGTTCCGTTGTCATAACAACGCACTGGCTCGCAGCCGCCTGGACCCAAGCCCCGAGGATGCTGTCAGCTGTCGGCGGTGGTGGTGGCAGTGGCTGCCGCAGCCCAGACCTGCTCACCTCTCAGCAGCCTGGCTGCCTCTCCGAGAGGGTGGCCAGCTCGGGGTGGCAGCCACAGCCTGGGGACTCTGTCTCACACCCTCTCTTCCTCCAACCCTTCTGCGCTGCCCCGCAGCCTTCACTCCACCCTGAGGGACTCTCGAACTCTCTTTCCTGCTAAAAGGAGCAGTGTCTCAGGAGACACCGGGACGTGTCTGAGGTCAAGGGGCTGGGACCTGCAGGCGCAAGATGGCACCCCTGAGGTCAGGCCCCAGCCCTGTTCTCTCCCCAGCTCCCACCACAAGCCTCTGGGAGCTCCGAGGGGTGAGGACATAGGATCTCCCTGGCCTCCAGGGGCTGGAGCGGGAAGCCCTGCCCCAGCGTCCACGAGACCCTGCGGGTGGACAGGGCAGTGGGCATCTGTCAAGAATCACTGGATTCTCATGGCCCCCTCCACACAGTACTCATCACTCCAGTTCCTGCAGGAGGTACGGGCTCCCGGGGAGGCTGGGAAGCAGCAGGGCTTGTCAGGGGCCAGGACTGTCAGCGTTGAGTCACCTGCAGGAGCCGCCCTCCTTTAGTGCAGAAGTTTCCTCCCTGTCTCCCTTTCAGACAGGACCCCGAGGGCCTGGGGATACGCACACCCTGGATGTTTCTGAGACCCCCCTGTGATGACCCTGGGCCTTAGCTCACTGGCCCCCAGTAGCCATGCACAGACCCTGGGCATCCAGACCTCCAGGGGTCCCTCAGGAGACCCTAACGCCCCTGCCCCTCCCCAGCCCGGTGGCCCCCGGTGGAGGGCCCTCCCGAGCACCTCACCTGCTCGCCATGCTCACTCCTCAGCGCATCCCTCGTGCTGCCCTCACTGCCATGTCCTCACCCCTCTGCTCGTCCTCTTGATCCCACGCCCACCTCCCCATGCACCCCAAGTTCATCCCTGTTACTGCTCCCTGTATCCCTGCAGCCCCTGTGCATCCACGGATGCTTCCGCCCAGCACCACGTGTCCATTTGTTCCCAGACCCCCCTTTCCTGAGTGCACGTGTGTCCAAGACCCCCCAACCGCCTGTCCCCACCCATGCACGCAGTCACTATCATCCATCGTCTCACAAGTCCCCATCTGCCCACCCGCGCCCACGTGCTGAGCGCATGCAGTCAGCACACGTCCATTTCCTCGTGTCTGTCTCCATCCACTGATGACATCTATTCACTTAGAGCCTCCTACCAGGGGCGTCCATCCCTGGATATCCTGTTCTGTCCATCCCGTCCTGTCTCCATCAGTTCATCCATCCCTCCACCCGTCCACCCAGTCTACCTCGCCATGCAGCCCCTCGGTGTCCCCTCCCGTCATCCATGCCTCTAGCTTTCTACGCAAGCCTCACTGCTGCCCTGTTGCAACCTCATTACATCTGTCCGCCCACCCTCCACCTGCCATCCCTCAGTCCACCCCAGGCGGCTGTGCCCTCTGTACCCCATGCTCCCAGCAGGTATCACCCGCCACACGACTGAACCTTCCTTGCTGTCCTCCCCAGGCAGGGCCCAGGCCCGACCCATCACCATTCCTGACTTGGTTCAGGAAAGACTCATGGAGCAAATCGCTGCTCAGAGCAGGGCCCCAGCGGATCCCCACCCCAGGAACCCCTCTGGGCTGCCGGACCAGCCTCCAGACACACGGCCTGCTGGGGCTGGGCCACTGCTGGGGCCAAGGAAAGCTCCGAGTGGCCTCCTAGCCTGCCGCCCTGGTCAAGGTCTGTTTCTGGCAGAAGGTGGCCCTCGCAGGTGGGAGTCAGATTCACCCGGCGGCGCCAGGGGACGGTGTGCAGAGTGAGGTACGTGGGCTGGTGCGCTGGCGAACGCAGGCCTCCCTCCTTCTACGACACTGAACTCATAGAAACAGCCTGGTCCGCGGCTACAGGCTACTGCTGTCTGGTACTGCGCTCAGCCCGCAGGTGCCAGTCCCCTGACTGAGCGGTGACGGGGACTGCCCTGAGGCCACACAGCAAATCAGTGGCTAAGGAGGGATGGGACCCCAGACCAGCTATGGGACAGGAGGGCCCCTGGGGGCAATTCCCGGCCACCACAGATTTGTCCCTGGGGATCTTCATCTGCTTCGCGAGGAAGAATCACCTCTCCCTTGACCTCTCACTCGCAGGGCTGGTCTCTGGACCCAGTGCAGCCTCCCCTCTCCCGACTCTGCTCTGCCCTCAGGCGCTCACCCTATGCGTGGGCCTCACCTCTTGGGGTTTGGGAAATTATTATGGGCTGTCTTCAAACAAGCAGGCTCATGACTGCCTTCCTTCTCTCGTTCATTCATTCCCCACTCCGTGAAGAGCCTGGGAGTAGGGATGCTACTTCAAAGTGTTGCCATGGAGACCGTGGTACAATGCTTCCGCCAGGCCTGCCTGGCTCCTAGTAGATGCTCAGTAAATTACAACCATGGCCAGACGCTGTGTCCAAGCTGGCGTCTTTGAGAATGATCACCCACCAGACTCCCTGACCTGCAGGGTGGCCCTCCCTTAGCCCCCGGAAAGTCCATCCCCTCCGCAGGCTCCAGGCAGCCTCCCAGATGCGAACAGCCCCAGGTTCTGAGGGTAAGAGGGCCTGGTCTATAAATAAGACACAAAGGCCCGGGAGGGTCCTCAGTGCCGCGCAGCCGCCCCTCCCCCGCTGCCACCCAGCCCTGCTTGCGAGCAGCCAGAGACGCGCCGCATCTGTGCCTGTGTCTGCCTTTCTGTGCCGCCCTGATTACAGTGAAAGTCGGGAAAATGAAGGGTTTTCGGGACGCTGCCAGGGCCCTTGCTGCCGCCTCCCCGCCCTGCATGTCACAGATGCCAGGCAGATCTGCCTCCAACGGCCACTTGCCCCAGCCAGCAGGGCCACACCCAGCCTGGCAGGGAGGGCACACCAGTTCAGAGGGGGCTTTGCCCCTGGCCTAGCTGGCCCTGGGAGTGGAGGGGCCTCACCCTGGTGGGTGTGGGTGGGGATTCGGGGCTCAGAGAAGGGAAAGGACTTGTCCATGGTCCCAGAGATCTAGAACACTGAGTCCTCAGAGGGATCCAGAGCAGCAGAGACCTGTCCCGCCCCCAGTGGGCTGGCCTTGGCCACATTTGGGGCTTCTCACCCAGGTGCCCCCACTCATCCAGGGAGCCCACTCTGCTCCCATGCCTCAGGAGCCTCCGGATGTCGCCCACGCGGTTCCTGCCCCAAAGGCACACACTGGGGGTGGGGTGGGGCACAGATGAGGAAGGAAACACCTCTACGCCAGGCAGGAAGCGGAAGCACTAGGGCAGAAATTCCTCTCCAACGTGGTTAGGGTTGCGGTTGGGGAGTGAGTGCCCGCTGAGCAGCTCTGGGTGGGCCCTCCCCTTCCCAGCCTCAGTTTCCCTCCCCCAGCTGCGGAGGAACGGCACCTGCCCACAGGTACAGGATGAGACCCAGGGGTCTGGGCCGGCGTGCCCACGCGACTTGGCTGCTCCACGAACCAGCCCCGCTCCAGCCTCCTTGCTGCAGCTGGTCCCTCCTCGCCTCCTTGCCTCTCTGCCCCTGACGAAGGGGGAGGACGGGAGCCTGCTCCCTAGCTACCTGTCCCCAACGACACAGCCGCGGGTCCCGGACCCTCAGGCCCAGCCTGGGCCCCGTGCCCGGCTCCCTGCCTCCCTCCGGGGCGCGGACCCAGCCCAGGGGACCCGTGGGGCTCTCGGCGGGCAGGGGTGGGGGCGCAGGGCAGCACGCGGAGGCTGAGCGCCCGCCCCGCCCGGAGGGGGCCCGGCTCCCAGGAGTGCCCGGCGCCTCCCCAGGGACCAGCGAGGCGTTCAGGGCCGGCCCTGCGCGCCGGCACCAGAGGGGGCGCCCGGGGAGGGAGGACCGGCTGGGCCGTCGCCCCTCGGCAGGGGGGCCGCGGGCAGCCCGGGGCGCCGAGCAGAGACCGCCCCGAGGCGTGGGTGGCGCCGCCCCGCCTCCGCGCCGGTGCCCGCGCGGTGCCCTCCGGCTCGCAGGTACTCACCGCCCGGCGGAGCCGGCCCGGCCGCCGGCCTCCCGTCCACATGGCCCCGGGGCTGCCGCGCCGCTCGCCGCCGCCGCGCTGGGGTCCAGCCGCCGCCGCCGCCGCCGCCGCCGCCCCGGGCCCGCGCCCTCCCCGCCGAGCCGCGCGCCCGGAGCTGGCGCGGCCGGGGCTCCCCCACCCCGCCCGGCTTCCCGCAGGGAGCGCCCGCCCCCCGCCCCCAGCCCGGCTCCCCGCCAGCCCCGGCCCCGCGCAGCCGCGGCTGATTCAGCGGCTCCCCCCGCAGCGCCCAGCCCGGCGCGCGCGGGGGGCGCGGGGGGCGCGGGGCGCCGGACCGGCCGGGGATGAATGAACCCGCGTGAGCATGAATGGCGGAGCGCGAGGATGAATGAGTGCGCGCGCGGGCGGGCGGGAGGAGCGAATGCCCTAGGGGAGCCCCCGCGAGCTGGCAGGCCCGCAGAGCCGGCGGCCTTCAGGTCCCACCTGCCCCACCCACCCATCCAGGCGGCCAGTTCCTCAACTTATTGGGCACCTACTGTATACAGCCCTGCTTCTGGTCTTGGGGTATGCCCCTCACCTTCCCAGAGTGTGCCCTGCCCAGCTGCCCCTCTCCAGCCCTGCCGGACCCCGCCCCCCACTACCCTGGCAGGTGCCTCTGCCTGACCTGCAACCAGCCTGGAAGCCAAGCGGTGGGGGAGGGGCTTCCTTCTCCAGGGAGCTCTCAGAGAGCGAGGTGCGCTCTGGAGGGTCACTGCTACTCTGGGGACCTGCAGTTGGGGCATCCTCTCCCTCCCCCCAGCAGAGACAAACCAGCCCTGTCCTTGCCTTGAGGAAGGGCTGGTGGGACCTGGCTGGTTGGTTCTCTCTGGGGCACTGGACAGGTTACTCTGGCCATGCCAGGCTAGGCCCTTTAAGCACCTCTTCTGAGGGCATGGGTGCTGGGGGACAGGGGAGCTGGACACACTTCTGGGGGCCCAGCCAGCCCAGCAGCAGCCTATGAACCCAGGAAAATATCTGGGGGGCCAGAAAGGGCCTTGGTTTTGGGAGGCGATCAGGAGCACCCCCGCCCCTTCTCCGGTCTTCGCTCAGGGCCCCGGGGCCCCTGGTTCACACTTGCTTCATTTCCAAGTACACGGCTGATTAAAAGCCACTGGCTGCCAATGGCTACTTCAGATATTCTAAACTTTTGATGGTGGTAAAACACGCGTAAGACCTGTCATTCATTCTCAGCGTGTGTAAGCACACCGTCCAGCGGCTTCGGCCCTTAGCACTGTGCAGCCACCATGGCTGTCTTCTGCGTTCTAGGGCGTAGACTGCAGTTTCTTCAGTCTCTCATCTGATCAGAGGAGTCGACTTCTCAGACAGGAGAGGGCTGAGAAAAGGCATTAACAGCAAGGAAGTGAATTGGAGCCAGTAGAGACAGCCTGAGAGCAGAGGCCAAGTCGTCTGTCTGTCCTCCCAGTCAGAGTATCAGGTAACAGGGAGGAGGAGGGAGGTGCAGGGAAGCAGCTGTGTGTCAGAACTGCCCCTCTGCCTCTGGGTACCCAGGGCTGGGCTGGGAGATGGCAGCAGAGGCAACTAGGACTTGGCTCTGGCTCCTCCCCCGGGGCTCTTTTTGGCTCACCCTGGCCTGGCGTCTTGGCTTGGGGCCTTGGGAGGGGGAGAATCAGGGTCTCCAGTGTAGGGTGGAAGGCCCAGGGGAGAAGCAGGTCAACCTATCACTCCTGCCCACCAGCCCACCAGCCCTCCCTCTTGAGGCCCCAGAGAGACAGCAGACGGTGGAGCATGGGTTGTGTGTACACCGAAGGCGCTGCCCTCATTCCCGCCCAGACACTGGTCCGGCTCAGATGGAGCTGGGTGGCCGTTGTCCTGGCTCTGCTGCTGCCCGCTGCAGGCGTAGGGGCGGGGTGGGTTGAGGGCAGCCAGGCCTCAGCTCCTCGATGTGCAGGCATGAGCTTGGGATGAAGGTGGAGGGCCCAGGAGAGCTCTGCCTGACACAGCCCACCTTGTCCGCCTGCTCCTGCCTCTGTCCCCACCCTGCATGCCCTCCGGTCTCCCCCGTCTCCCATGATGAGGAAGGAGAACTTGTCCTCACTGGCTGTGTGTCTCAGGCAATCCCCTCAGTTATTGACCTTGTTGAGAAAGTGGCGTATCCACCTTTGGCAGATAGGGAAACTGAGGCAAGGAGCGACAAATTCCCTTGCCTACAACCACTTAACGAACCCAGGGGGCGGGGTGGCTAAACTGATCAGAGAAACCCCTCCAGGCCAGTCTGCTCCCACAGGACCCACATTCAAACATCGCTGAGGACAGGGGCTGCGCTCCAGGGAGGTGTCTGCAGCCAGGCTCCCCACTGCCGGGCACAAACCATCGGTGCCCATGCTTTCCACGGGCTTCCCTGAGTCTCCGACGTGACTTCTACTCTGGACAGATGCTGGAGCTCTTCTGCCCCCCCTGTCCCTTCCAGACTGCCCCTCTGCCCCGCCCGCCCCCAGGCATGCCCCTCAGCTCTTCCTCCTGCTCCTGCTCACACAGCAGCATTCCAGCACGACAGAGGCGCATGCAGCCTGAGTCCCTGCAGCGGGAGCGTGGAGGTCCGCAGGCGCCGCCTCTGTCCACTGCACGACCTCCAGGTCCCCAAATCTTCTGCCCGCTGGTGGCGACATCTTTTGGGTGTGCCACGTCCCTTTTCTTCTGGCTCTGGGACAGTGCCAATCAAGCTATGGGTGACCGGTGAGTCCCCCAGACGGCCAAAGGGCCAGTGGTCAGGCACCAGGAGACCTGGCTCTGGTCCTGTCTGCCCACAGTTGCCCCGCAGGCCTCCCTCCCCCTGGACTCAGTCTCGTCATCTGTAGAATGGGGACGTGCACCTGCCAGCCTCTCCCATGACTGCTCAGAACATCTTCACTGAGAGCAGAGGGACAGAACAGAGACCAAGTTAGCCTTGTCCTGGGGCCTTTTGCCATCTTGATTCTGGGGTCACATAACTGGGAGAGCCTGACTTGAGGGTGCACCCCTCAGTGTCAGGTGCAGAACTCCCCATAAAGAGAGGGATGTCGGCAGGACCGAGGCCTGCGGCATCTGAGCTGCTGTCCTTGTTGAAAGTGGGCGACGGAGGCAACCCCCACTTACCCCACTGCCACACTGGGAAGGAAAGTGATTTCTGCTGGTTCCTTTATGTGCCAGCCAGTCCCTGGACCCCCAGGTCGCCTGTCGCCTGGACACTCTCACAGCTGGCTTGGGCGAGCCTGGACACGGCACTCGGCGTGGACACCCCACTTCTGGGGTGACTGGAGGACGGAGGCAGGAGCCCTGGCTCAGGCCTGTCCTTTCCCAGCTGAGCACGTTCCAGCCCCAGTTCATCTCAGGTCACATTTCCCGGCTCTGTGCTGTGCCCCCAGCCATCATCACAACTGAATGCAAAGGGCCAGCAGACAAGCGTCCTGGGCCTCTGCCCTGCGTGTCCTCCATGTACTTTATCACAGATCCGTCCAGCAGCCCTCTTAGTGAGGAACTGGGCACGGGGATTCGGTGTATGTGGCCCACAGAATTACATGAAAGAGGCTGGGGTTAGACCTGAGTGCTGTCTGCCCACACGCCTCAGCTTTATCCCCAAAGCCCATGCCCCCACTTGTCCACACTCTGGGCCAATCAAGGCGTGGGATGTGGTGGCCGCTGCCAAGGTCCAGCAGCCCGGCTTGGGGCCTGTGCAGCCACAGGGAGGGTGACCCTGACTCAGTTTGCCAGGACTGAGGGGGCTTCTAGGACATGGGACTTTGTGTTTTAAAGTGGGACATCCCTGCACAAACCAGGCCTGGCCTCACTCTGCAAGATAAAGAACTTTGGGTTGTTCCAGGCAAAATGCTCGACTATAAGGTAGTGAGGGTTCCAGCTCTGGAGGGGATCAAGAGGGAGGCGATGTTTCTGGCTGGGGGAAGTCAGGTAGGGTCTTCTAGGGTGACCTCGGTCAGTGGGGCTCCCCCTCCTAGATCCTGCTCCTCCTCAGAGTTGGTCTCCCACAGCCTGGGAAACAGGACCCAGGGCCACATGATATCTGTCCCCTGTGGTCCTCTCACAGACTGTCTCTCTCTGGGAGTCTCACCCTGGGAGGCCGACAGCCGGCTCTGGGTCAGCCGGCCTCTGTGGGCATCTCTGCCTGGCCTCCTCGCCCCGGGGCCTACGTCCTCATCAGTAAGGTGGCGCCGAGACCCCCGCTCTGCAAAGATCTGTGAAGACGGGAACAAGGTCTGCAGAGGCTGGCACCACGGCTGATGCCCTCGTCGCATTCGCTGGGATGCTGGACCATCGTGCAGGGAGGGAGAGGGGCAGCCTGGCCTTCGTCTTGTCTCTGACCTCGTCTTAGTCTGCTGCACTGTGAAGTGTGACTGATGGCTGAGCTGTCTTGTTTTAGATGCCTTCGTTCAGGTTGACACAGCTCCTTTCTGTTCTTCGTCTTGAGTTTTCAATTGCAAGTTCCGTTGTGTCCCCCCACCCACAGTTTTTCCCACCCACTGACGTTAGAGCTTCTTTCTATGCTCAATCACAGCGATCGATTATCAAGTAATAAACCACCGGATTCCTGGGATAAAACCCACTTTGACAAGATGTCATTCTTTGGATATTGTGCTGGATTCTGCTGACAGCAGGGGGCAGTTTCCGTGTCCGTGTCCCTGAGGCCTGGTGGTGTGCGGGTCTCTCCTCTGCGTCCCGGTCAAGGCTGGTGTCAGGACAAGGCTGGCTTCCAAACAGGAGCGTTTCTTTAGAATGTTCACTATTTTTTCCTCCAGTGTTTGCTAGAATTTGCCAGAAGAACCATCTGGGTTTGCCAGCTTCTCTGCGAAGGTTTTGATCTACAGTGTGATTTATGGCATTGATGTGGGCCTGGTCGGATATTCGTTCTTGAGAGAGATTCAGTACTTTTTAATCCTTCGAATAATGTGTTTTAATTCACTAAGCTCCCAGATTCGTTGGCAAAAAGTTGTGTCAGATGTTCACCTAGCATCCCTTCGATGTCTGTAGGACCCACCGCGAGGACTCCTCTCTCACCCTCATGTCGTCAGACGCCTTCCCTCCCTTTGTCTCTCCTGCTCAGTCTGGCTCGAAGTTACCCACTGCGGGGACTTCTGAGAGAAGAAGCTTTGGGTCTCATGACTTTTTCTGTTATTTTCATGTTTTCCATTTCACTTATTTCTGTTCAGATCCTGATCATTTTTTTCTTCTATTGACTTTAGTTTTCTCCTCTTTTCTCTAGGTTCTTAAGGGGAAAAATGAAGTCATTTTCAGCAGTTTCTTCTTTGAGGGTTGTCACTTTCCTGTTAGCCATTGTATTGCTGTACCGCAGACGTTGTAAACGCTATGCTTTCACTGTATCCAGCTGACAATATTTTCTCATTTCCACTGTGATCTCGTCTTTGGCCCTTGGTATATTTAGGAGTGTGTTAGTTTCAGGTGCACATGTTTGGTGATTTTTAAGGCATCTCTCTGTTACCGATTCCTGATTGAATTTCATTGTGATAAGAGAATATGTTTTGTAGGATTTCAGTCCTTTTAACATTTACAGAAACTTGTTGATTTCCCAAGCTATGTTTATCTTGGTAAATGTTTTGGGTGGACTTAAGAAAGTGTATATTCTCTTCTCATTGTGTTGTTTCCAGTCTTTTTGATACAGGCTGTTCTCACTGGTGTGAGGTGATATCTCATTGTGGGCTTATTTTCATTTCTCTGATCCTAGCTGCAGTCTTGATTTCAGAGTCCAAGAGAATTTGGTTGTTTTACTTGTTTATATTTCACATATGAGTGAAATGAGCCGTTATTTTTCTTCCTGATTTATTTTGCTTAGCATAATCCCTTCAAGTTCCATCCAAATGGTTACAAAAGGCACGGTTTCAACTTTTAAAGAGCTGAGTAATATTCTGTTCAGTAGATATTCCACAACTTCTTTGTCTAGTCATTCATCAGTGGGCATTTAGGTCGGCTCCTTCTCTTGGATGTTGAGAATTATTATATAATGAATGGTGCTGCAATGAACACAGCAGTCCGTGTATCTTTTCTGATGAGTGTTTTTATGTTATTCAGCCATCTGCCTAGAAGTGGGGTTGCTGGATCCGTTGATAGTATCTTTTTATTTTTTTTTTTGATCGCTCCATAATATTTTCCAGAGGTTGCACTGATTTGCATTCTCACCGATCAGCCTTTTTTCCCCCACACTCTCTCCAACACTTGTTACGTCTAGTCTTTCTGATCTAGACCATTCTCACTGGTGTGAGGTGATACCACATCGTGGTTTTGATTTGCACTTCTCTTTTTCTAACACCACTTGTTGAAAAGACGGTCCTTCCTCCATTGTCTGCTCTTGGCTCCTTTCTCGTGGCTCCTGTCCACATGCGTGTGGTTTTACTTCTGTCTCTCAATGGTGTTCCATTGGTCTGTCCTTCTGTTTTTATTCCAGTGCCATACTGTTTGGATGTCAATCACCCTGTAGTATAATTTGAAGTTGGGGAATGTTATTCCTCTATTTTTCTGCATTTTTTCAAGCATAGCAATGGTCATTTGGGATCTTCTGTGGTTCAATACAGATGTTGTTATTGTTCTATTTCCTTGAAAAATGTGACTGGAATTTTGATGGGGCGGCATCGAATTTGTATAGTGCTGTGGGAAAGCTGGCCATTTAAATGAATTAATTCTTTAAATTTATGAGCCCAGAATACCCTTTTATTTCTTTGTGTCTTCTTTTTCTTTAACTAAGTCTGAGAGTTTGCACTGCACAGACTTTCAACTACTTTGTTAAGTTTATTACCATCTACTTTATTCTTTTTTATGTGATGGTGAATGGACTCCTTTGAAATTTCTCTTTCTTCTAATTCATTGTGTGTAGAAATTCCATAGAGGTTTGCCTATTGAACTTCTATCTTGCAAATTTACTCTATGTATGTACTATTTCTAGCAGATTTTTCAGTGGCGTCTTTAGGGTTTTCGAAATATAATATGTCAACAGCGAGGTAATGGAGAGCTTCTTAGAATCATTCTGTCTTCCAAGCCTAGATCAAGAAGAAACCGATTGCTTGAACACGTACCGAAATTGAAATAGTAATCGCAATTCTCTCCCCAAAGAACAGGGAGTCACAAGTGAAGCCTTCACAACTTTTCAATAAAATCTAATACCTATCCAACTTCAACAAACTGAAGAGAAGGAAACACCTCCAAATACATTTTACGAAGTCCACGTCACCTTGATCAGAAAACCGGGCAAGAATAGCACACACACACCACACACACCACACACCACACACCACACACACCACACAC
>RJWH01006866.1:0-47381 GCA_004363575.1 Solenodon paradoxus
TGGGTCCAGGACCTGTTGGGAACATGCCTCACTGCTCAGCTGGGCTCTGTGCTGTTTGCATTGTGGCCCAGAGGAGCTGGCTCTGCCCATTGGGTGACTACAGCCCTGTGACCTGTGATGCTTGCACCCCTGACAGCCCTCATTCATGGCACAGTCTCAGTTCAGACTCCCAAAGAGGAGCCCAGGAGACATGATACAACTTGTTATAATTTGATGGGTAGAGCCATATATGCAAACCCCATGGAGTTTGCTTTTTTTTTTCACATGTAGAGGACTCTCAAGGTGCAGGGTGTGACTCATGTCTTGAAATCTCCCTACAAATATTTACTGAGTGACTAGTATGAAAGGTGGTAGGACATGTCATATGTGAGCCCATGGGAAATTTCAGACAGGATGGAGACAGAGCTTTCTCTCCCTAGGTCCCTTGTCTACAGACATGTCATACTGTGTTTATCCCATGTTATGGGTGCGAAGAAGAAAGGGTTAGACGGATGGAGGTAAGAAGGCCCTCAAGAAGGGATCTGTGATCTCAGGATGGGCTTCGGGAGGGAAGGAACTGACAGTTTCTGCCTCACAGGCCTATGGCCCAGAAGGCATGGGTGGTTGGACTTGCGCACCAGGGGCCATGGGGTGCCAGTCCGTTGGTGCCAGAGGAAACTGGAGTTCCCTTCTGACCTTGTCCCCAGTTAAGGCAAAAAGTAAAAAGGCTCATGTTCTCCTTTTCACCACCATGCTGGTACAGCACCTGGCTGTTACCTTGGTGGGCCAGTTTCTGATGTTGGTGGCAGGCTCACAGCTGCCTGTCCCTGGTTCTCACAGAGCTCCTCATGGGCTCCAATAATAGCTTGGGTTTCACTGGGTAGTAGGTGAATGAGTAAAACAAAGTGTCATATACAAGCTCACACAGGTCAGAACAAAAAAGACAGAACAAGCCTTTTTTGAGTCAATTTCTTTCCACCTTCAAACTGTCCAAGGATGCTAGTGGCCTCTCTGTCCCTGCCAAAGCAGCACAGTGAGGAAAAGAGCTATCACCTGTTCTGGTGCCCTCTGAGCTGAGGCCACAGGGGCTTATGAGGAAGGGTCTTAAGGGAATGTCCTTCCCTAGGGAATGGGGAAACCTGGTGAGGGACTACCCACCCTGTCAAAATCCTGGTGACAGGGATGGAGGGGTCCTTGCTGAGGAAGGAGAGTCCCACCATTTCTGCTGGCTCTGCCTCCTCCTCTTGGGCTGCCTATGGCCCTGGTGAATCACTGCTTCCTCCTGGGAGCTTCAGAGGACACCTGGAGAGCCAGCCTTTCCTGTCCCCTGACAGTAGAGTGGGGCACAGAGAAGAGAAAACTTCCAGAGAGCGAGGAAGGCCCTCTTCCAAGGACTCGTCCCTGCTCACAGGGGCCTGAACTGCAGGATTTGCAGCCATGATGCCATGCCAGGTTTTCTGGGGCACCTTCCAGGCTGTTCTTTGTTCTTCTCTCCTCAACCCCTGACATCAAGAACCTATCCCTCCCAAACAGGCTTGGGACCTCTTTCTACCTTCTGCATGTGCCCGCAAGTTCACACCCTCTCCCCACTTCTATCTCCTGTTCAGGTCCCCCGAGCCCACTTCGTGTTCCCCTTCAGGTCCCCTTCTTAGCTACCATATATCTTCCCCACCCTTTAAACTTCTCCTTGAAACATAGCCCCTGACTTCTCCTGCAGCAGAATACTGCCTGTATCGATTCCCAGTCAGTCCATGAACACCTGTAGCTCCCCGCAGCAGACCAGACATTCTGGCCCACGGCCCAGGTAGCGGTTGCTGGAGAATCCCTGGAACAGAGTTTTAGGAGACCTTGGGAAGTGGAGGGGCCGTACCCCAGGGAGTCAACCACCATATCTCAAAGCTTCCTCACATCCATATCTGATTTTCAGGACCAACTGGATTCCTTGTGTGACTTTGTTCTAAGTTGCAACCAGGTGCCCTTGGTATGGTGTCAGCCCAGAATCAAGGTAAGCAGGGCACCGGATGTCCTGGGTGAACTAGGAGTCTTTGTTTTTTCCCTCAGTACTTAACCCCTGGGACTTAGAGGAACAGAGTCCTGCCTGGGCATCTGCTAAGATGAATGCCCAAGATGTGGGGATACTGTGGTCATGAGCCTCCCAGGCTGATTCTGGACATAGCATTTCACTTGCATTGTGGTCTCATGAATGACTGAAATGTTCTTTTTTATTTTAATTGATTTTATTGAATATTGAATTTAACATTAACTCGGTTTGAGGCAAACGTATGATAGCAAATTTATAGCTATATAATTTAAGAGTGGTAAACTATTTCCTTTTTCCCCTTCACTATACAGTTAACCCCGCCTTCACCCTGTTTGTGCCCCATTCTCCCCCATCTCTTTCTGCATCCTCTCATTTGATTTTTTCCTGACTAAAAGTCTTGTTGCTTGAAAGCTCTATCAAGCTTTGGTTCATTTGTTTGCTTTCTATCTCTCTATGACACATATGAGTGATATGAGTGTTTGTCTTTCTCTTTCTGCTTATTTTGCTAAGCATAATTCTCTCCAAGTCCTGTCCATGTGGCTGTGAATGGCAGGATTTCTCCTTTTGATGTCTGTGTAGTATTCCATTGTGTATAGATGCATTTTCTTTATCCAGTCATCTGTTTGTTGATAGGCATTTAGGTTATTTCCAGCTCTTGGCTATATTGCAAATAATGTTGCAGTGAACATGGGGGTGCATATATCTGTGAATAAGTGTTGTTGTATCTTTAGGATAAATACCCAGTAGAGGAATAACTGGATCATATGGAATTTCCATTCTTTGAAGAATCTCCATACTGCTTTCCAGGATGGTTGTACTATTTTATACTCCCACCAACAGTGTATAAGCATTCCATTGTTTCCACATCATCTCTAGCACTTGTTGTTCCTTTTCTTTTGGATAATAGTCATTCTTTTGGGTGTGAGGTGACATCTCATGGTTTTGATTTTTATTTCCCTAGTGATAAGAAAAGTAGGGCATCTTTTTATGTACCCATTGGCCATTTGTGTGTTGTCCTTAGAGAAGTGTCTATTAAAAGTCACCCACCCATTTTTAATCGGATTGTTTGATTTGTTGTTATTGAGTTTTCTGAATTCTTTATATGTTTTGAATATTAACCCCTTGTCAGAAGTGTGATGGGCAAATATCTTCTCCCATTCAGTAGGATAACTTTTTGTTTTGATGTTTCTTTCACTTTGCAGAAGCTTTTCAATTTGATATAATTTCATCTGTTTATTTTGGATTTTATTTTCCTTGCTATTGGAGTAGAGCTCCCAAAGACATTATCTTAGGTCAGTGTCCCAGTAGTGTTTTTCCTGTTTTCCTCTATGTATTTTATGGTTTCCAGTTTTACATCTAAGTCTTTAACCCATTTTGAGTTCATTTTTGTGTATGGTATTAGCTAATGGTCTGATTTCAACCTTTTACATGTGGCTGTCCAGTTTCCCAGCATCATTTATTGAAGAAATTATCCTTGCCCCACTGTAAGTTTTTGACTCCTTTGTCAAAAATTAAATGCATTTCATATATGTATGTATATACGTATATATGTGTGTGTATATATATGGGTTTATTCTGGGCTTTCATTCTGTTTCATTGATCTGTATTTCTGTTTTTATTCTAATATCATGCTGTTTATTGCTTTGTAGTAAAGTTTGAATTCAGGGAGCATGGCACCTCCATTTTTGTGAGTTTCTCCCTCAGGATTGTTTTCATTTTCCTGGGCCTCTTGTAGTTCCAAATAAATTTCATGATGTTTTATTTTATATCTGTAAAGAATGTCTTTGGAATTTGTGTGGGGATAGCATTAAATCTGCATATTGCTCTAGGGCATTGTGACCATTTTGACTAATGTTAATTCTTCCGATCCATGAGCATGGACTATCTTTCCATTTCTTGAGTCATCTTCTATTTCTTTTAGCAATGTCCTATAGGTTTTAGCAAATCAATCTTTCACTTGTTTAGTTGAGGTTATTCTAAGGTATTTCATTCTTTTTAATGCAATTGTAAATGGTTTTGTTTTCTTGAGTTGTTTTTATGCATTTCCGTTGTCAGCATGCAGAAATACAACAGACTTTTGAATACTAATTTTGTAGCCTTACATTTTACTGTATTTGTTCATTATTTCTAGCAGCTTTTTACTTGAGTCTTTGGGGTTCTCAATATATTATGTCATATATAAATAGTGATAGTTTCACTTCTTTCTTTTCAACTTGGATACCTTTTATATCTTTTTACTGTGTGATTGCACTGGCCAGGACCTAAAGCAATATATTAAGTAGTAGTGGTGAGAGTTAACATCCTTGCCCTGTTTCTGATCTTAGAGGAAAAGCTTTCAGTTTTTCTGCACTGAGTTGGCTGTGGGTTTGTCACAGATAGTCTTTATTATGTTGAAGCATATTCCATCTATACCTATTTTTGTAAGGGTTTTAACATAAAAGGTTGTTGAATATTATCAAATACTTTTTCTGCATCTTTTGAGGAGCATGTGTTTTTTGTCCTTTTTATCTATGTAGTGTATCACATTTCTTGATTTGTATATGGTGAACCATCCTTGCATCCCTGGAATATATCTCAGTTGATCATGGTATGTTATGTTTGATATGTTCTTGAATTCAGTTTCTTAGTATTTCGTTTTGCGGATTTTTGCATCTATTCACCAAAGGTATAGGTCTGTAATTTTTTGTGTGCCATCTTTATCTGGTTTTGGAATCAGAGTAGTATTGACATCATAGAAAGTGCATAGAAGTTGGCCTTCTTCAATTTTTTGAGCAGTTTACGAAGTATTGGTATTAATTCTTTGAATGTTTGGTCGAATTCACCAGTGAAACCTTCTGGTTCAGGGCTTTTGTTTTGGGGGAAATTTTAAATTACTGTTTCAGTTTCCTTTCTGATGATCTGTTTATGATTTCTATTTCTTCCTGGTTTAGTCTTGAAATGTATGTTTCCAGGAAATTGTTTATTTCTTTTAGGTTATCCAATTTGTTGCCATATAGTTGTATATAATATTCTCTTATGATCCTCTGCATTTCTGCTGTATGTGTTAGGTTTATTCCTCTTTCATTCCTGATTCTATTTATTTGTGTTTTCTTTCTCCTCTTTTCTGCATCTGTCTAGTGGGTGGCTTTGTTTATTCTTTCAAAAATCCAACTTTTTGTTTCCTTTATTATTGGAATAGTCTGTTTGGTCTTTATAGTCTTATTTCATGGATTTCTGCCTTAAGTTTTATTATTTCATTTCTTCTGTTGGATTTTCATTTATTTTTTCTTCTTTTTCTAGTTCCTTTAGGTAAAGGTTTAGGTTTTTATTTGTGATTCTTTTAGTTTCTGAGGTAGAATTATACTGATATAAATTTCCCTCTTATTGCTCCTTTTGCTACATTCCACAGATTCTGATATGCCATATATTCATTTTCATTTGACTAAAAGTATTTTTCAGTTTCAGCTTCCATTTCCTCATTTACCTAATGGTTGTTTGATAGCATATTATTCATTCTCTTTTGCAGTTTTCGTCTCCTTTTACTTTTAGTTGATATCTAGTTTGATGCCATTGTCCCAACCTATGGTCTAACCTTGAGAACGTTGCATGAGCACTTGAAAAGAATGTGTGATCTATTACTTTAGGGTAAAAATGTATACAATATATAATAATATATATCTTCTAATTTGTTGTTTAAAGATTTTTTTACTTTTTTAAATAGCAATATTTATTATTTCTTTCATTCACAATGCCGTATTTGTTTTGGGATACTGAAATTGCATCTCAGTCCATATTTTACATCACACCCATGACCAGAGTTCCCGTGTCCTTTGCCACCCACCTTGTCTCCATTCCCCCACCCCAACCCATAACCAAAGTCCTATGTCCTATTGTTTTTGTTGGGATTTGTGTGATCATTTGTTTCATGTGATTAGATTTCACATATGATTAAATCTATCCTTTATTTCTCTTTTTCTTTCTACCTTACTTGGCTTAACATGATTTCCTCTAGTTCCTTCCACATTATTGCAAAGGACACAATTTCATCTTTTTTGACTGCAATGCAGAGTTACATAGATTATATATACCAGAGCTTCTTTATCCAGTCATCTATTGATGGGAATTTGGGTTGTTTCTGTGTCTTGAATATTGTGAACTGGACTGCTAAAAATGTAGGGGTTCAGATGTTTTTTTTTTCTGATTAGAGATTTTATATCCTCTGGGTATATGCCTAAGAGTGGGATTGATAGATTGAATGGCAGTTTCATCTTTGAGGTTTCTCCGTACTCTTTTCCAAAGACATTGCATCAATTTACATTCCCACCAACAGTGTAGGAGAGTTCCCCATACCCCTCCAACACATGCTATTTCCAGTCTTTTTGATATAGACCATTATCAGTGTGGCAAGATATCACATTTAATTTTAATTTGCATTTGTCTGATGATGAGTGATGTAGAACAATTTTTCAGGTATCTGTAGGCCATTGATGTATCTTCTTAATAACTATGGATCTATTCAGTTCTTTTGCCCATTTTCTTAGTGGGTCATTTGCTTTTTTATTGTTGAGGAATAGATCTTTTTCTCTATTATCTGATGACTATTACCTGATGTATGTTGTGTGACTATCTTCTCCAATTCTGTTGGTTGTCTTTTTGTTTTGCTGGTTTTTTCTTTTGCTATGTGGAATCTTTTTGATTTTATATAGTCCTCATTGTTTCATTATGCTTTGATTTTTTTTGCTGTTGCTGTTTCATCCATGAAGACATGTCTGAGGATGAGTCGAGTGTTTTCTCCATATTTTCTTTTAAATAGTTTATGATTTCAGGTTTAAAGTCCAGGTCTTTGATCCACTTTGAATTGGTGTTTGTGTATGGTACTAATTGAGTAATCTATATTCTTTTTTTTTGGAGATGTTTTTCCAATTCTTCCCACACCATTTGTCGAATATATTTTCCTTCCTCCATTGTATGCTCTTGTCACCTTTGTCATAGATTAATTGTCCATGTAGGTTTGGGTTTTTTTCTGAGCTCTTTATTCCACTGATCAGTGTGTCTCTTTTTTCCCCAATACTATACTGTTTTGATGATGATCACCCTAGTATAAAGACAGGGAGTATGTTTCATTGCTATTCTTTATTTATCTTAGGATAGCTTTGACTCTTCCAGGATTTTTATTGTTTCATGTAAACTTCTGTTCTGTGTGCTCCATTTCCTTGAAAAATGTCCCTGGGATTTTGATGATAATTGCATTAAACCTATATATTGCTTTGGGTATAATAACCATTTTTACTATGTTGATTCTTCCAATCCATGAACATAAAATGTCTTCCATCTTTGTGTTTTCTTCAGTTTCTTTTGTTAGGGTCTTAGTATTTTCATTGTAGATGTATTCACTGCCATTGTTAAGTTTATTCTTAGGTATTTTAACTCCTAGGTGCCATAGTGAATGGGATTTCTGAATTTCTTTTTCGTATACTTCATATTTGCATATAGGAATGCACTGAATTTTCTGCGTTATTTTATAGCCTGTCATTTTGCTGTATTCATTTATTATTTTCAGTCATTTTTTGTGGCATTCTTAGAATTTTCTAGGTATAGTAACATATCTTCTACAAATAAGATAGTTTTATTTCCTCTTTTCCAATCTGGGTACCTTTAATGTCCTTCTCTTCAATTATTGCTGTGGCAAAACATCCAGAATTATTTTGAATAGTATTGATGAGTGGGAAACCTTGTCTTGCTTCAGATCTTAAGAAAAAGGCTCTCAGGTTTTCACCATTGATTATGATATTGGCTGTAAGTTTTTATTATGTCAAAGTATATATCTTCTATTCCTATTTTGGTGAGGGTTTTATCATGAATGGATGTTGAATCTTGTCAAATGCTTTTTATGCATCTATTGAGATGATCATGTGGGTTTTTTTCCCCAAAATTATTTATTTATGTGTTCTTAAAATTTGCATACATTCAAAATAGGTAAAATTGAATAAAATATGGTAGATATATGGGTATTCATTATAATATTATTATACATATATGTTTATATATTATATACTATATATGTATTTGTTTTATTATTCCGTATTAGTATTTGCTTTTTAGGATATTGAATTCATAACTCAATATGTGTGCATTTCACACCACACCCACCATGATAGTTCTATTTTTCTTTACCACTCCTGTTTTTTGTTTTGCTTTTTTAGGTCAAGAAAATGGCATAGTTTATCATATTAAATACTTATTTCAAAAGAAACTCAGGAGAGTACCATATAATGGATATATCTAAAACAATTAAACTTTAAAATGAATATAGTAGAATACATAAAAATTCATAATGTCAGACGGAGTCACAGGTCCTTAATTTAGGAAAGTTGAAAATTAAAATTGTCAAGAAGGATAAGATAATCCAAAAGAAAAAGCTCAGCATGTTGAAAATAAAGTTCAAAAATTTTGGATGGAATTTTCTTTCCAAACATAACAATATCAATAAAAATAAAACTAACCAAGATAAAATATTAAGCACACCGAATTGGGCATGAAAAATAAATTTGAACCTTGTCTCTGATATTTGTATATTATATAACCTTAGGCAGATTTCTTAGCTATTGTTTTCTTATCTGTAAATGGGGATAATAAAATCTACATCATAGGCTTCTCTTAAATAAGATAATATATGCCAAGTTCTTTAATAGGCCCCAAAGAAGGATCAAGCAAAGAAATTGAAGAGGTAATTAAAAATATCTCTAAAAAATAAAAGCCCACGACTAGATGGCTTTTCCAATGAGTTTCACCAAACCTTCAGAGAAGAATTAATATATATTCTACTAAAACTTACAAAATATTGAAGAACAGGGCACACTCCCAAACACTCTCCATGAAGCCAACATCACACTGTTTCCAAAATCTGACAGACATCACCAAGAAAGAAAGAATTACAGACCAATATGTCTAATGAACATAGATGAATAGGTCTAAGAGACCTGTTTTTAAGTGGGGTTTCTTTACACTTTATATGGCAACTTTTAGTATTTTTTGTAGAATTGGTTTTTATGGTAATAGATTCCTTTCACTTTTGCTTATTTGAAAAGCTTTTGATCATTCCTTCGGTTGTGAGCGATAATATTGCAGGGTTAGGTATCCTATGTTGAAAGTCATTTTCTTCCAGCATTTTGAATTTATCATGTCTTTCCCTGCTGGTCTATAGTTTCAGTTGAGAAATCTGCTGAAAATCTTATGGGGACTCCTTTGTATGTGACTCATTTTTCTCTGGCTGCTTTTAAGACTCATTTATCTTGTCTTTTTGACATTTTGATGACAATATATCTAGGTGTAGGTCTACTTGGGTTTCTTTTATAAGGGACTCTTTGAGCTTCCTGTGTCAGAAGGCTTGCATCATTCTTCAGGTTAGGGAAATTCTCAGCTATTATTTCTTCAAATATAGCTTCTGCCTCCTTTTCTCTCTCTCCTTCTGGGATCCTTATAATGTGAATGTTGTTTCTTTTGATGTTATCCCATAGGTCTCGAATGCTGTTTTCATTTCTTTCCATTCTTTTATTTCTTTGCTGGTTTGCTTGAGTGCATGCCTCTGCCTTATCTTCTAACTTACTGATTTTATCAGAGGCTTCGTTCATCCTATTCTTGAATCCTGCTGTTGAATTCTTTAGGTCAGCTATTGTGTTCTTTATTTCTTTGACATCTGTTTTGAGCTGCTTCATTTCTTTTCTCTTTTTTTTGTTCTCTTTTTCTTCATTCATTGGTTTCTTGATTTCATGAGTATGTTTTTTCACTGTTGCCCTAAATTCGTCCTCAGGCAGTTTGTGGGTTTCTGTTGTATTCAGATTTTCCCCTGGGTTTGTTTATTGAATCCATCATTTCCTGTATATTTCCCTGTTTCTTTGTTCTGTTTGGCATTTTGCTTATGTTTCTATGGATTACGTTTCCTTGCATAATGGCCTTGTGTAGGATATTGACTTTCACCGAGTAAGCCTGGGTCTTGATTTGGACACTGGAATTTGAGTTTTGTGGCATCACGACTCATTGGATTCATTTAAGTTCTTACGTGGGCCCTCTGTGGTTGCCTGAAAATTCAATCTATGGGGTTGGAGTTTGGGGGTTGCAGAGCCTTCCTCCAGTGTCCCAGCTTCCAACCTCAAAACCCACCTTCTTGTTGGCCCACATTGGAAATCAGTTTTCTGTTTCACCTACACCCACAAGATGGTGATATTGGGTAGCACTGACTGTCCCTCTGGGAGACTCCCTTCTTCCTTTAAGGGTGGATCCTGAAGCTCCTTGGGCAATATGGTGGGAGGGGTTTGGGGTGGGCGATTCCCCTAGCTACCTTCCAGTTATGGCCATGTCCAGGGTAATCTTCGCGCCAGTTCTTCCTTTCAAACCACTGGGGCACAGATTTTTCTTCCACCCTAGATTCTGTTCCCCGGCTCTGTATCGCAGTCCTGATGGGTAGGCTCTCCGCTGTTTTTGAGATTCTTGGGAGGACCCATTCTTCCTCCAAGCTCCACCACCTCCACCTTGGCTAGAATCCTGAGTCTGAGTCTGCAGTGTAGCTCTGAACCCAAGTGTTGTCATCTAACCTTTGTTGTTGTGATTGCTTCTGTGCCTCTACAGCCTCTCTGCTTGATTTTGCTCAGTATTTGTTTCTGAAAAATAGGTGAATTTCTAGTTGCTCTGTGGGGAGGACATGAGTCTTGCTCCTACCAGGTCTCCATCTTGGCTGGAAGTCTCTGATCATATGGCTTTTTATTTTCTCTTTGTTGATGTGATGTATTACATAGATTGATTTGCATATGTTGAAGCAACCTTGCATCCCTGGGATAAATGAAACTTGATCATGGTGGATAATTTGATGCGCTGTTGAATTCTATTTGCCAGAATTTTGTTGAGGATTTTTGCATCTACATTCATCAGTGATAATAGTCTGTAGTTTTCTTTTTTGATGCTGTGTTTGTCTGATTTTGGAAAATATTGGCCTCATAGAATATATTTGGGAGTTTTCCCTACTCTTCACCTTGGTGGAAGGGTTTAAAGAAAATGGAGATATTAGTTCTTCTTTGAATGTTGGTAGAATTCACTAGTGAAGCCATCTGGCCCTGAGCTCCTGTTTTGGGGAAGGTTTTTCATTACTGATTAAATTTCTGCACTTGTTATTGTTCTGTTTAAGTTGTATTCGTGCTCCTGGTTCAATTTTGGTAGGTTGTAGAATTCTAGAAACCTGTCCATTTCATCATGATTGACAAATTTGTTAGCAATCTTATCAGATTGCCTGATATTTCTCATAAAATTTCATTTTTACTCAATCTTGTTTCTCTCTCTTCTTCTTAGAGGGTTGCCCTTGTTATCCTGTGTTCAGTTTCTCATATTCATTCCTCTGCAAGATTGAGTCCATTTGTCATATTTTCTCTATTTATCTTCAATTCTTTCACTGTATCTTTAATCTCTAGCATTTCTGCTAGAACTTTTCTTTATGGACTCAGTCTTTTTGGTGAAGCATTCCCTTTGTTCTCCTACTTCTTTTATGGGGTCTTCCAATTTCCTTTGGATAGTTGTGTGTGCCTCCTGCATCTCATTCAGTTTTTTAACTGTTATTTTAAATTGTGTATCTCTTAGGTTTTCCCAATAAATAGTCATAGAGTTCTTCTCCGGTAAGGTCCAACATAATCTTTTTGAACCATTTGAGTCCTTTTGGGTGACTTAGGTTTTGGCATGACTTTTTTCCCCCCTGCCTTGAATATGACCCTGTGGCTTTCCTTTTCTTTTACTTTAGATTTTTTCTTGCCTGTAGGATGATGTGGCAGGTGCTAGCCCCTTGATTTCAGTGGGAGTGATGGTAGTTCTGCTCTTTTGGATGCCTGTTTGTGATGAGTCGCTGATGCTGTTTCAGGTGGTGTTTCCAGACTTTGCAGCTCTCTAGTGCAAGTTGTTTAATAGGCAGACCAGGTGCTGACTGTGTGCTCTATTCTCCAAGAACTCAAGTATATGTTTTCAAAATCATTGGGTCTGGGTTGGGGCACTGTGGGTACTTGCAGGTCCTAAAGCCTAGGGGGCTCTTGCTCCTGGTGGTGGCTAAGTAGGTAGGTGACAATGTCCCTGAGACACAAAGGTCTTGCAATACAGGTTTCAGTCCTCTTGAGTCTGGCTAGTGGTGCTTCTGAGCCTCTTCAGGGTGCTTTAGTTGTCTGTGGTACCTGGGGGTAGAGACCTTTGTATTAGTTTTCAGGTGGTGGTGAACTGCACTCTCCACCTCCAGCCTGGGAGACTCATGTTGTCTCTTCCTCTTTTCTGGGAAGGGACTATCTGTCCTCCTCTCTTTGTGCTTTGAGTGGATCCACCTGGTCTCTGCCTGAGCTTGGGGGCGCACATACAGTTTTTTCCTCTTGTATTCAGTGATAACCTCTACCGAGACTGGGCTACCCTTTCTTGGGAGGTGTTTAGGGGTTCATGCAATCCTCCATGTGGAGCGATCTTGTGCAAGCTTGACCACTCATATTCAGGCCTGGCATGACTCTCTCTTCCTGGGCAGACTCAGAGTGCTCCTGTGTAGGCAGGGCTGCCCTATTCAGATTTTACATAGTCCCTCTACCTGGGTGGGGGTGGAAAGCTTGCAGGCAGATAGTGCCACCCCCATTCAAGTCTGGCATAGCTCTCTCTACCTGGGCGGGTGGGTGCGGGGTGCTCATGTGCAGGCAGGGTCCTCCCTTTCAGTTTTGGCACTGACACCCTCTGCCCCGGGTGGGAGCAGAGTGCTTAGGCTGGGCTTACCCACTCCTGGTCTGGTCTGGCATGGCTTCCTCCCCTTGGGCAGGCATGGGGCACACAGGAGACCCTCTGTTAGAGCCAGATATGGAGTGTGCACATGAGTGGGACTACTTCATCTGGAGCCAAATGCAGCACACTTGAGGATACCACTCTTCAGGAAGGCATGATGCATGCGATCGCCTCTCATTGGTCATGTGACCTGCTGTGGGGCTTGCACGGTCCTTCCTGTGCCTTCATTCACCTTGCCAATTCCTAGAAGCCAGTTGGCAGTGACTCCCCTGAGCTGTTTCCTCTCCGATGTGGGCTTTCTTTTGCAAGTCACTTGTTTAGGTGTCCATAGGTTTTGTTCATCTGGAGATCTATATATAGTTGTAGATTCAACTTGTTTCTTAGAGAGGGTGAGCCAAAGATTCTCTTAAGTTGCCATCTTGAACCAGAACCAAAGATATTTTTTCTTTATTGATGATCCGGCTTTTACTGGAGGCAGATATTAAAGTCTCCTAGTATTATTATATTGTTATCAATGCCTCTATTTAGATTATTAATATTTGCTTGATATATTTGAGTGTTCCTTTATTTGGTGCATTATTAGTAAATGTTATGCCTTTCTGTTGTATTGATCCATTTATCTTAATATATGACCAGCTTTATCTTTTGTTAACTTTTTTTGGAAGCCTTCTTTATTTGAGATGAGTATAGTAATTCCTGCTTTTGCTTTTTTTTAGCTTCACCATTGACTTGGATTACCCTTTTGCATCCCTTCACTTTAAGTCTGTGTTTGTCTCTAGATCGTAACCACTTTTTTGCAAGCAGCATATAGTTGGGTTCTGTTTCATAATCTATCTAGTCATTCTGTGCCATTTAATTGGTGAGTTCAATCCATTTACATTTACAGTGGTTATTGCTACTTGAGGACTTGCTGCTGTCATTTTGACTTTTGTTTTTTCGTTTTGTATATTTGTTACCTACCTTGTTTAGAGATTATAAGTTTCTACTCTTTACATTAGACAGGAGAACTTCTTTTAATATTTCATGAGAAGGTCTTATGGCAGCAGAATCTTTCAGCTTTTGTTTTTTTGGTAAATCCTTTAGATATCCCTCAAATCTGAGAGAGTTTTTCAGGATTTAGTATTCTTGGCTGGCATTTTTTATCTTGTAGTATTTTGAAGACATCATTCATTTATCTCTAGTCTGTTGAGTTTCTTCTGAGAAATCAGAGAATGGCCTGATAGCAATACCATTATATGTTATTGATTTTTCCCCCTGGCAAACTTAAGAATTCTTCTTTGTCTTGGACTTTTGATACCTTCACAATGCTATTTGGTATAGGAATTTTTTTTTGTATTTATATAACTGTGTGTTCTGTTGGCATCATTGACTTATATGTTCATTTCCTTCACTAGGTTTGGGAAGGTTTCAGCAATTATTTCTTAGAATGTGTTCTCTTCTCCCTTATTTTTCTCTTCACCTTTTAGAATATCCATTATCCTTATATTGCCTTTCCTAATTATGTCAGACAGTTCTTTGAGTGTTTCCTCAGTTTTTAATTATTTTTTTGCACATTAAAATAAACTCCTATGTATAGGTTTCCCATTCTTCATATATATGTCAATACACCCTGCTCTCCACCAAATCACCAAGTGTTCTTCACCATTGTCCAGTGGGCTCTGTCACCATTTGCCCCCCTTCACCCCCCACATGCTATTCCCTGTTGGTAACCTTAGTTTTGTTGCAAGTTTCCAAGGATTGGTTTTAGTTCATCTGTTATTTTGTCTATTCAGTTGCACCCATGAGACGTCATCTGGTATCTATCTTTCTTCTTTTGACTTACTTCACTTAGTATAATCTACTCTAGATCTCTCCATATTGATTCAAATGACAGTATTTAATCACTTCTGGATGTCTGTTATATTCATATTTTCCTCTGGGTTTTTGATTGGAGTTGTCATTTCACATATATTTCTCTGTGTCTTTGCTCTGTTTGGAATTTTGTTTGTGTTTCTGTGGATTACATTTCCCTGTAGTGATGGTCTTGTGTAGGTATTGACTTGTAGCAATCAAGCCTGGGTATTGGTTTAGACACTCAGATTTCTTGAGTTTTATGATTGGATTTGTTGAAATTCTTATGTGGGCCCTCTGTTGTTGCCCAAAAGTTCAGGCTATGTGGTGTAGTTTGTGTGGGGGATGCAGATCCTTCCCCCAGGATCCCAGATCCTTCCCCCAGCATCCCAGATCCCAACCACAACAACCACCTTGCTCAGTCAGTAATCGGGCTGTGGTTTCACCTCCATCTACAAGGTGGCGATAGTGCATAGCATTGACTCTCCTTCTGGAAGAGTCTCTTTAAGCCTGAGGGTGGGATTTCCAATGGGCGAGTCCTGTGGTAATATGGTGGGAGCGGTTAAGGGTGGGTGATTCACCTAGCTGCCTTGTGGTTATGGCAGTGCTTGGTGTAATTTTCTTGCCAGGCTTCCCTTTCAAACCATTGGGACACTGTTTCTCCTTCCATCTTGCACCTAGACCCTCTCCCCCAGTTCTTTGTTCCAGTCCTGCTGGGCAGGCTCTTCATTGCTTTCACTATTCCTGAGAGGGCCGGTTCTTCCCACAGTTCCACCTCCTCCACTGTGGCCAGAATCCCAAGTCTGAGTCTGCGGTGTAGCTCTGGATCCAGATGTTTTTGCCTACCCTTTGTTGTCATGATTTGTGCTGTGTCTCTATAGCCTCTTTGTCTGATTTTCCTCGGTGCTTGTTTCTGGAAAATAGGTGAATTTTTAGTTTCTCTGTCGGAAGGATGTGAGTCTCACTCCTACCAGGTCACCATCTTGACTGGAAGTCTCTTCTTAATTTTTTTACATAAATTTCTGTTTCTTTTTCTACCTGGCTCTTTTCTACATTACTATTTCCTATATCGTTAGTTCTTTCCTCCATTTCGCTTATTCTATTCTCATAGCTTTCTGTATTCTTAATCTCTTTACATTCTGTATCAGTTTCTTCTGTACAGTTTCAATTATTGGCTTGTGTTCCTCAATTGTATTTTGAAGTCATTGTTTTCTGAGTTTTCTTTTCTCTCTTTTGGCTTTCTTTGTGATGAGCACTGTGAATTGTTTTTCTCTTATGATGAACCATCGTCCATATCTTGATTTCTGATGAGCTGTCATTTTCTTGTATTTCCATAATATCTTGAGATTTTGAAGCATATTGAGTTCTTTCCCCACCATGGTACGGGTCCTTGTTGAAGGGCTACTAGTTTTGTCTTTTGTTGGTTTTTTTTGTTTGTTTTTGTCTTTTTTTGTCAGGGGCCGCTGTATTTTTAGTCTACATTTTTGTCATTTACATTACATTGCTGCGTTATGGAGTGGAAAATGACTGGTGGGGAAGGGGTGTGCAGGATGGGGGAGCAGGGCAGCCAGTGCTGATTGACTAGGGCCCAGGGCTTGATTTCGCTAGCAGCACTCTACTGGGCCAAAGCCACCAGAGACTCAGGTGCTATGACCTGGAGCTGAATCTGCTGCTTTGCACTTCTGTTCCTCCTACACCCAACTCACCACAGTGTATGCTCCCCTCACACATACCTTTTTGCCTACAAAACAAAAATTATTTCTTTGTGTCTTACATGGATCCTCCCTGTGCTGAGGCAATGCTCAGCAATCTGCTGGTATGCCAGGGATCTCTCTACTCATGTCATCTCTGGAAAAATCCCATGCCTTCCCCAGATGGCATTTAGGGACTGAACCCAGCCGCTGACGTTTTCCTCATCTAGATTCCAAAGAAAATCTGAAACATCGAAAGCATTTCATAGTACTTCCAAATGTGCATTAAGAGGGATGGAGAGGAAGGAAGGACCTAGTCCACTGTCTCTCCCAAGTGACTATTCTGTGAGTCTGCTGGATCCACCCTATTCATTGTGACCCTTCTGGGCAGATCACTCAGGTCTGAGGCATGTTAGAGGGCATGGTGATATGGTGATACTCCTGCCCTATGTTTTCTGGCTAGCATCAACTATTTTTATCAGGTAGTGAAGACTCCTTCCTTGAGTCATTTCCTTTGTAAGTGGGTAAAAGCCAGACTGTAGCAGATTGCCTTTCTTGGAATTAACAACAATGATAGTTAAATTTTATTGAGTCCTTCCCATGGGTCAGGTGCTAGCGTAGGAACTGACACATTTCAGTTGTTTGATCCTGCCATTACTGTATGAACAGGGACTATTATCCCAGTTTTATAAGATCACCAAACTACAGCGAGGTTGAGTGATAAAGGCAGGGAATAGCAGAGCTGGACCTGAAACCCAGTGCCTGACTATACCCTTATGACTTACCTGCCCACCTCTGTGGTCAGTGCTCATCATTATCTCATGATGATGACCCCCAAACCATAAAACGACCTCCCATCCTAAAGTTGGTGGAGCTCATGGCTCAATGAGAATCACTTGCCTGGACTTCCCCATCTCAGACTCTGTGCATAGACTGGGTCAGGCACCTGGAGGATATCATGGCATCCATGGTGTGGTGAAGGCTGAATTGGCCACATACCCTGAAACAGTCCAATACTAGCCCTAAGTGACTAAGTCAGTACAACTTACAGTTCTAGGCAGGTATGAACGCTTTTAGACACTGCTGATGGACACAACCAAGGCATGCTTATCCCCAGCAGAGAGACTGTGTGCTCTCAAGATGTGGGGTCTCTGACAGTAAAACTCTTAGTGCGGTGTCTAAATAGTTTTCAGTCTCAGTCATGCTTGCATGAATCCACATCCTCCATCTGATTTTCTAGAACTTCTCTCCACAAACACAGCTCCACCAGTGTGCCATGTCCTGAACAGAAAAAACATGCCCACTTATGTGTGAGGGACAGAGCAAGACAGAGGGCCATGGAAATGGACAGCTCAAGCAGAGCAAGGTGAGAGACTAGAGGGTGGTTAACAGAAAGATAGCAGGAATGACCTCCCTGTCAAGCAAAGTGAAGGCAGAGTCCAAGCACCTCCCTGAAATGGTCTCATTCTCCAGGGAAGCTCTTTGAAGCTCAGGATAGGGAGGGTGGCAGAAGGATGGAATATGAACATTTGTAGTTGTCCAGGGTTCTGTCAGGTCCCTGCAACATCAGCTTTCACATCAGGGAAGTGATACCTCCATTTTTGTTCTTTTATTTCAGAAAATGTTTAGGTGTTGGGGGTCTTTAGTGGCTCCATACAAATTTTAGGAGTTTTTGTTCTATTTTTGTCAAGAATGCCATTGGAGTTTCTATAGGAATTGCATTAAATCGATATATTGCTCTAGGTTAAATGACCATTTGACAGTGTTTAATAGTTCTGATTCATAGGCATGGAATGAATCTCTATCTGTGACTTCCTCCATTTCTTCAACAGTGCTTTATAGTTTTCAGTTTACAAGTCTTTCACTTCTTTTGTTCAATTTATTCTCATTTTATTCTCTTTGATGATATCACAAGATGTATTGTTTTCTGAATTCCTCTTTCTGCTATTTTTCGCATATAAAAACGAAGCATTTTTGTATTTTGCAGTCTTCAACTTTAATGTATTTACTAGTTCTAATAGTTTTGTGGAGTATTTGCATCCCCGGAATATGTCTCACATGATCACAGTGAATGGTCTTTTTAATATATTCCTGAAGTCAGTTTGCTAATATTTCATTGAGAATTGTTGTATCTATGTTCTTCAAAGATATTGGCATGTAATTTGCTTTTGTTGTCATGTCCCTGTTTGGTTTTGGTGGCCTCATAATGCTGGCCTCATAAAAAGGAATTGGAAAGTGCTTCCTCTTCCTCAATTTTTGGGAAGAGTTTGAAAATTATGAGTATTAGATTTTTGTTGAATGCTCAGTTGAATTCACAAGTGAAGCCATCTGGTCCTGGACTTTGTTTTTAGGGGAAACTTTGGATTACTCTTGAGATTTCTTGTGTTGAGTCTGTTCAGATTTTATGTTTCTTCATGATTCAGTCTTGGAAGGTAGTATGATTTTAGGAATTTATCCATTTCTTCTAGGTTGTGTAATTTGTTGGTATTTATATGTTTGTAAACAATTCCTGATTATCCATTGTATTTCTGTGATAGCCAATGTAACGTCCTTCTTTTATTTCTGATTTTGAGTCATTTCTCTTTTTTTCAAAATGAATCTGGCCAAACATTTGTCTATTTTATTATTTTTTTTAAAGAGCTCAGTTTCACTGAACTTTTGTATTGGTTTCTGTTTTGTTTATTTGTGCTCTTAATCTTTATTATTTTGTTCCTTCTACTCACAGTAGCTTCATTTTTTCTTTTTCTAGTTTCTTTACATGTAAGGTTATATTGTTTATTTAAAATTCTTGAAATAAGACTATTGCTATAAACATCTCTCCTTGTACCGTTTGTGCTTCTTTCCAAATATTTTGGAGTGCCATACTTTCATTTTTATTTGTCTCCAGATATTTTATAATTTCTCCTTTGATTTTTTTCATTTACATACTAGCTGTTCAGTAGCATGTTGTTTAATCTCCATGTCTTTATGGATTTTCCAGATTCCTTCTTGTGGTTGATATATAATTTAATAGCACTGGGTTTGGAAATGATACTTGATATAATTTCAGTCTTCTTAAATTTATTGAGACTTGTTTAATGTCTCAACATGTAATCTGTCCTTGAGAATGTTCCATGTGCACCGAGAAAGGTAAATTATTCTATCCACATCTAGTAAGTTCAGCTGTTTTAATATGTTGTTAAGATCAATGTTTCCTTAATAATTTTCTGTTTATAAAACTTATAAAACTTTATAAATTTTAGTTAGGTAGTGGTTGTTACTCTATTTTAATTAAATATTTTTAAATATTTTATTGCAATAATTTTGATTTTACACATTAAAATAAATTCATATGTTTAGGTAACACATATGTGCAACTTCCCTATTGAAAAGATATGTCAGCACACCCTTCCCTCCACCAAATCGCCAAGTCCTCTCCACCGTAGCAAGTGGTGTGCTCCACCACCACTTGTACCCCTCGCCATGTCATTCCCTTCTGGTAACCTTAGTTCTGTTGCAAGAGTCCAAGGGTTGGTTTTTTCATCTATCCCCTTGCTTTTGCTAACCGCATTCCACCTATGAGCAAGATAATTTGGCATATATCTTCTTTTGGTTTATTTCACTTGGCATAATCCCCTATAATACCATCCGTGTTGATTCAAATAACAGGATTTCACCTATTATAATGGCTGTGTAGTATTCCATTGTGTATCTGTACCACATCTTCTTTAGTCATTCATCCGATGTTGGGCAATTAGGTAGTTTCCAGCTACTAGCTAATGTGAATAGGGCTGCAATACACATAGGGTGCATAAAACTCTGTAATCTCTGTGAATTAGTGTTTTGTATCTTTGTGGTAAATAACCAGAAGTGGGAGACTTTTTATGGATTCTCCATAGTGTTTTCCCCATAGGGTTTGCAAAATTTTGCACTCCCTCCAACAGTGTCAAAGTGTTTCCTTTTCTCCAGTCCTCATCAACATTTCTTGTTTCCAGACTTTTGGATAATAGACAGTTTCTCAGCTGTAATGTGAAGTTTCATTGTTGTTTGATTTGCATTTCACTGATAGCCAGGGGTATATATCTGTTGACCATCTGTATATCCTCTTCAAATAAAGTCTCTACAATTCCTTGTCCCATTTTTTAATTAGATTGCCTGTTTTTCTGTTGTTAAGTTTTATGAATTCTTTGTATATTTAAGATATTAAGCCCTTGTCAGAAATATGGAATGCAAATATCTTCTCCCAGTTAGTAGGTTGGGTTTTTGTTTTGGTGATGTTTTCTATTTCTGTGAAGAAGCTTTTTTGTTTAATGTAGTCCCAGTTGTTTATTTTCCTTTCTGTTTCCCTTGATGCTAGAGTTTAGTCCCCACCATCTCTAAGGCTGATGTCATGGAGTGTCTTTGCTATATTGTCTCCCAAGAATTTAATTATTTATGGTCTTATGTCCTAGTTACTAGTGCAGTTTGAATTAATTTTTTGTGAATGATGTTAGAGAGAGCCACATTCTTTTTTTTGTAGGTGTCCAGTTTTCTCAGCACCATTTATTGAAGAGACTTTCCTTTCTCCATTGTATGCTTTTGGCTCCATTGTCATAGATTAACATAAATGTATGTTAGTGGATTAGTTTCTAGTGATTCAGTTGTATTTCACTGCTCTGTGCCTCTTATTATTCAAGTATCATAGTGTTTTGATCTCCATTAATTTGTAGTATAGCTCAATGTCTGGGAGTATAATCCTTCCAGATTCTTTTTTCTCATAATTGTTTTCAGTATTTGAGGTCTTTTGTTGTTCTAAACAATTTTAAGATTTTTTGCTCTGTATACTGAAAATAAGCCCGTGAGGTTTTAAATGGACTTGCATTACATCTGTAAATTGTTTTAGGTATGATGACCATTTTAATGATTTTGAATCTTTGCAACCATGAACAGGGGATGTTTTTCCATATATTTGTATCATCCTCTATTTCTTTTAAGATGACTTGTATTATTCATTGCACGTGTTTTTCACTTCCTTTGTTAAGTATACTCAGAGATATTTGATTCTTTTTACTTGTATTTTAAATGGTGTAATTTTCTTGATTTCACTTTCTTCTAGCATGTTGACTGTGTAATAAAATGCAATGAATTATTGTGCATTGATTCTGTATTCTGCCACTTTAATGTATTTGTTGATGAGTTCAAGTAGTTTTTCTATCTTATTTAAGGTTTTCAATACACACACATATATCTATGTCATCTGAAAATCATGATAGTTTTTACATCCTCCTTTCCAATTTGAATTCTTTTACCTCCTTTTCTCTCCTAATTGCTCTGGCTAAGACCTCTAGTACAGTGTTAAATAGCAGTGGTGAGAATGGAAAGCCTTGCCTTGTTCCTGCTCAGAGGAAATGCTCTCAAATTTTGCCATTGACTGTGATGTTGGTTGCAGTTTTGTCATATATGACCTTTATTATGTTGAGGTATGTACTGTCTAGTCCCATTTTATGCAGAACTTTTTTTGTTATAAATTGTTGTTCCATCTTGTCAAAAGCTTTCTCTGTATCTGTTCATATGATCGTGTGGTTTTGTACCTTGCTCTTGTTAATATAGTGTAATACATTAATAAATTTGCATATGTTGAACCATCCTGGCATCCCTGGGTTACATCCCACTTGTTCATGATGGATGATCTTTTTGATGCACTGTTGGATTTGGTTTGCTAATATTTTGTTGAGAATTGTTGCATCTATGTTCATTAGAGATAATGGTCTGTAATTTTCTTTCTTGGTGACATCTCTGTCAGCTTTTGGTATCAGTGTGATGTTGGCCTCATGAAAAGTATCTGGGAATAATACCTGTTCTTCGATAATTTGAGTTTGAAAGGAATAGGTGTTAGTTATTCTCTAAGGGTTTGGTAGAACTCACTGGAGAAGCCATCTGGTCCTGGGCTTTTAATTTTGGGGAGATTTTTTATTATCTCTTCAATTTCCTTGCTTGTGATTTTTCTGTTCAGGTTTTTTAGTTCTTCCAGGTTTAGTCTTGGTAGACTGTATTTTTAAAGATCGCTGTCCATGTACTCAATGTTTTTTACTTTGTTTGCATAGAGGTATTAATAGTAGTGCCTTACATATTTTGTATTTCTGGTGTATCTGTTGTAACTTTCTCCTTTCATTTATGATTCTAGTTATGAGACTTTTTTCTTTGTTTTTTTTCAGTGAACCAGCTTTCGATTTCTTTGATCTTGTGGATTATCTTTTCGTTTTCTATTTAATTTATTTATGTTTGAATTTTGATCATTTCCCTTTCTTATGCTGATTTTTGGCTTTATATTTTATCTTTCTCTAGTTTTTTAAAATGTAGGCTTAGTTTGTTTATTTGTGATTTTTCTTCTTTCCTGAGTTGGGCCTGGTTTGCAATGAACTTTCCTTTTAGTACTGCTTTTGCTGCATTCCATAGATTCTGTTAACCTTTGTCTTCATTCTCATTTGACTCTATTTGTAAGTTCCTCTTTGATTTCCTCTCTTACTCAAGTCACTCAGAAGCATATTGTTTAGTCTCCAATTATTTTGAAGTCTGTTAGCTTTCTTTTTGTGGTTGATTTCTAGTTTTGAGCCATTGTGGTTAGAGAAGATGCTTGGTATGATTTCAGTCTTTGTACATTTGTTGAAACATGTTTTGTGTCCAAACATATGATCTATCCTTGAGAATGTTCCATGCACTTTTTAGAAGAAAGTTAAATCTGTAGTTATTGGATGAAGTGTTTGGTCTGTGTCTGTCAGACCTAACTTTTCCCAATGTTCATTTAAAGCTGCTGTTTCCTGCTAATTTCTACCTGGTTGATCTGTCCATTGTTGTAAATTGATGTTAAAATCTCCCACTATTATCATATTTCTGTCACTGTCTCTCATTAGATCTAATAATACTTGCTTAAAATATTTTACATTCCATCATTTGTTGCACATATGTTAATAATCATTATGTCTTCTTGCTGGATTGACCCTTTAATCATTATATAATGTCAATATCTGTCTTTTCTTATACTTTTCTAGTGGAAAATAAATATAGCTGCTCCTGATTTTTTGTGGTTGCCATTTGACTGTAGGATTATCTTCCAACCATTGACTTTGAGCAATTTTTTATCTTTTGAAAGAATGTGGGTTTCCTGAATGCATCACAAGTTGGCTAATGCTTTTACATCTATTCAACAACTTTGTGTCATTTGACTGTTGATTTCAGTCCAAAATAACATCTAGGGTGATTTTTTTACGTAACAACTTATTGTCATTTTGTAATGTGTCTTTTGTGTGTTGTTCCAGACAATGCCTTTGTTCTTCCCTTTCACTTTTGATGTGTGTTAGGTTTAGTTGTGTTTTCATTGGTTTGCCTTTTTATTTTCTTCTTTGTTTTTCCCTGGAGATGCATTTTGACATTATCCTGAAATTAACATTAACAATTATCTGGTTATTTCCTATTTATATTTGAAAGCAGATTTGTCTTACACTCATTCTAACCATCCATACTTTTATTCTCCACCCCACTTTTAATATTTGCTGTCTTACTGTTTTTAAGTGGGGTTTCTTTACACTATATAAAGCATCCTTTAATTTTTGTAGAATTGCTTTTGTGGTAATGAATTCCTTTAAATTTTATTTATTGGAAAAGTTATTTTTATCATGAATGATCATCTCAGATGGAATAGTATCCTAGTTTGAAAATTCTTTTCTTTTAGCACTTTGAATATATCATTGCCATTCCCTTCTGACCTACAGAGTTTTAGTTGAGAAATCCACTGACAATCCTACAGGGACTCGTTTGTATGGGACTAATTTTTCTCTGGTTGCTTTTAAGATTCATTCTTTTTGATATTTTGATCACAATATATCTAGGAGTCAGTGTGCTTGAGTTTCTTTCATGAGAAACTCAAGTTTCCTGGTTCTGGAGGCTTGCTTAATTCTTCAGATTCGGGAATCTCAGCTATTGTTTCATCTGACATAGTTTCTGCCTCCTTTTCTCCCTCTTCTCCTTCTGGAAGCCCTATCATGCAAATGTTGTTCCTTTTGATGTTTCCCCATAGGTCTCAAATGTTGTCTTCATTTCTTTGCATTCTTCTATTTGCTGGTTTGCTTTAGTACATTATTCTGCCCTATCTTCTAGCTCACTGATTCTTTAGGAGGCTTCATGCATGCTATTCTTGAGTCCCTCTCTTGAGTTCTTTAGTTCATCTATCCACTTCTTTGATATCATGCTTCATTTCTTCTCTCTCAATTTTGATGTTCTCTTTTACTTCCTCTATCACTTTTTTTGATTTCCGTGAGTATGTTTATCACTGTTGCTCTAAATTCATCCTCATGTAGTTTGCCTACATCTATTATATTCAGATTTTCCCCTGGGTTTTTAATTGGATCCATCATTTTACCTAAATTTCTCCAAGACTTTGCTCTGGCATTCTGTTTATATGTCTTTGGGTTCAGTATCCCTGCAGTGATGGCACTGTATAGAGTGACCACCCTGTTTTTGCTCCACAATTGATGATCATCCTATAGTTCATCTCTACCCACAGTTAGGTGCTAGTGGGTAACAATGAATGTGTGTCCCTTCTGGGAGACTACTTTCTTCCTTTAATCCTGGGGGAAGGATATCCTGTGGGTGGGATATCCAGTGGGCAGGATATCCAGTCTATGGATCCTGAGACTCTGGTACAATATGGTGGTAAAAGAGGTGGGAGAGGGGAATTCCTCTAGCTACCTTCTTTTGATGGAGGCACACAGTAATTTCCCCACACATGCTCCCGCTGACACCCTGGGGTGCTGGTTCTCAGTTTCTGTCCTTCACCAGGATTGTCTCCCTCATCTCCTTGTCCTGGTCCCACTGGGCAGGCTCTTTGCTGCTTTGGGAACAACTCTCCAAGATACCTATTTGTTCCCTCATTTCCACTCTTTCCGCTGTGGCCTGAATCTTGAGTCCTGTATCTGCAGTTTAGCTCTGAGTCCAGATGTTTTTACCTCCCTGTGTGGTTGTAATTATTGTCGTGTCTCTATAGCCTCTGTGCCTACTTTTCTTCAGTGTTTGTATCTGGAGAATAAGTGAATTCCTTGTTTCTCTGTGGGGAGGTTCTGAATCTTGCCCCTACAAAGTAACCATCATCGGATCATTTCCCTAAAATCCTTTACGAGTACCGCATAGCTGCGAATTTCTCTCTTTAGGTCTGTTAATATTTATTTTCTATATTTTGAAGATCTTATGTTGGATCATATCTATTAATGAATGTTAAATCTAATGAGTTGATCCCCTTTTCATTATATGATATCTATCTTTGTCTTTTATTACAGTCTTTGCTTTCAAGTTTATTTTGTCCACAATGAGTGTAACTGAACTGTATTGGCTTTCCGTTTTATTGCATTTATGCAGAATATTTTTCCATCCCTTCATGTTTAGTATATGTATATCCTTACCACTTAAGTGATTCTCTTGTAAGTATCTTATATTTGGGTCTTATTACATTTATTCATTCACTCATTCTATGTCTTTTTACTGATCAATTTAATCTTATTATTTGATAATTATGTATATTGCCATTTTGTTGCTTGTTTTATTGTTTCTATTTTTAGCTCTTCTTTAATCTTTATTTTCCTTTCCTTGAAGTTTGGTGGATTTCTTTAGTGGTGTTTTTCTATTCCTTTTTAATTTTCCTTTATGATTTTACTGTGTTTTTGTTTTGTAATTGCATTAGATTCAGATATAACATCATATATCTATAGTTCCATTTTAATAATTTTATTTTAATACATTTCAAAACTTCATTTATGAAGAGAATATTTATATTTTTGTCTCATTTTACATCTTTATGTTATGCTAATTTTGACTAATTGTTGTAGCTTTAGTCAATTTTACTACTTTTATCTTTTGAATTAGACTCTTGCTTATGGTGGTTTTTACTTTTACTGTGAATTTATCTTTTCCTCTAATTTACCTTTTATTGTAAATTTGTATTTGCACTTTTATAAGTTTATTTTCTTCTATTTAGCACCTTTTAAGTTCAGAGAAATCCTTTTAGCATTTCCTGCAATGCTACTTTAGTGGAAATAAGCCCACTTAACTTTTGTTTGTCTTGATAAATCTTGATATTCAGTTCTAAATGACACCTTGCCAAGTATAGAATTCTTAGTTAAAAGCTTTTTTTTCCATTCAATACTCTGAGTATGTCATTCTACTATTTCTGATCTGCAGCGTTTCTGTTGAAGAATCTGATGATAGCCTTATAAGGATGTCCTTGTTTATGACATTTTAATTATAATCCGTGTTGATTTGAGTTCCTCTTATTTAGAACTCTCTAAATATACATCCTCCCCCAGAGTAGAGGAAATTGCAGTAATAGTTTTCTCAAATATTTTTCTGGTCTTTGCTCTATAAATTTTCCTTTCGGGATCCCTCGATTATAAAGATAATTCCTCTTGATATTGTCTCAGAAATACCTTAGTGTATTTTCACATTTTTAATTATTTTTTATTTTGTAGCTTAGTCTAGGTGAGTTCTATTACTTTGTTTTCCAACTCTCTTATTTGCCCCCTTGCTTCATACAGCCTGTGTTTGAACCCCTCTGTTGTATTTTTTACTTGTGTCATTTTATTCTTTAGTTCTGTGACTTCTGTTTGGATTTTTAAAATTTTCTACTTCATCCACATTTTCCAAAGATTAGTGAGCATCTTTATAACCATCACACTGAATTTTTATTCAGGTAGTTTACTAACCTCCATTTTTTAGGATTTTTCTCCAGAGTTTTATCTGGCTATTATGTTTGGACACTGTAACTCTGTTTTCCTATATTGCCCAATTCTCTCTATCTGCTTCAGTGTTTTAGGAAAACTACTAGATATCCTAGTCCTGAATATATGATGTTATACAGGTAACATCATGTAGAGTATAGCACCACAGTTGTCCCTGGCCTTCTAAGTGAGTCTCTCATGATGCTTTTCCTTTGTGGGCCTCACCCACCTACCTGCTGTCATGGATGCACAGTAGACAGGACTGTTAGCATGGCCAGTCTGTGATACATTATTTGGGTATTGATTTAGCCTTTGAATATTGCATTCTGAATGAGCAGTGCATTAGGTGGTGCCATGGCATGTGACTGCTACAAGGTAAGTGAATGTGGTCACTGATCTGGTCTGGTAATTGTGTATAGTTGTGTGTCTCAGATGGATGGAGCTGCTAATACAAACTTGAGTGACACAATCATTTTCCTGTGGGTAGGTCACACTTGTCAGAGACAAGAAGTCTTCTTGGCTGAACAAAATGTATAAGGTCTGACTTGAGATGTGAGATATGGCCCATTTATAATCAGGTTAGTCTGCCAGAAGGACACAGGGCCAGGATACTAACTGTGAGACATGTCAGACTGTGTTCTTGTATGGCTAACCATGAGAAGTAATTAAGATATGGTGTGTAGGCACCTAGCAAGAGTGTGGAGCTCTTGGGAATGATCAAAGAGAACATGAAAGATAACAGAAAGAAGATAAAATATAGTTAGAATTTGGAATGATCCTGGAAACAGGTGGCAACCAGGAGATAAACCAGTGATGTTAGGGTTGGTGGAAGACATGGGGAATGATGAGTGGCTCAGGTGAAAATTCCCAAGATCCTAGACCCCATATCTGACACCTCTTTCTTCCACAAAGACAAGCATGCTGGCTCCTTCACAGCATCACCGAAACCCCCAAAGGCCCTATAACGGAGATAGAAGTGTAAGGATCACAGGGGCACGCCATCCTGGCTCCTTTCATGCAACCACTGATGTCAGAAAATAATTGATAATATAGTTTTATCAGGCATGATGCATGCAGAGTAAGGATGGGCTAACCTAAGAGGACATCGTTAACTTAAGAGATAGGCTGAAAGTCTTCTCGTATGATTCAGAAGGGTTCACATGCAGGCCCAGTTTATGCCTAAAGACATGGTCTAAATACATGCCTTAAAATATGTGCAGAATACAAGAGAGAAGGCATAAATGTGGAGTCTTCATTCTAAAATAATGTGGTTTGCATCCATATCCCATCATTTGACAGATTGGGTCATATGAACCAGCATTCAGTGTGGCAGGCCTTTCCCCAGTCTCCCTATGGGTTAATCAGGAAAGGAGGCAGGAACCTAACTTCCTCATCCCCAAGTACCATAGTTTACTAGGGAAAAACAAGTAATGAAAGTGTCTCGATTCGAGACCCTATGGTAAAGAGGTATGGTGTTGCTGGGTTAGTAAGAAAGGATGAGCAAAAAAAAGTCATTTTTATTAGAAATAAGGTTAAGTGGTTTCACGGATGAGAAGAAGTAAGACCTGAGATGAGTTTTAAAAGGTGAGCATGAGTCCACTAGACAGGCAAGATAAGGAAGGGTACTCCAGAGAAAGAGGCCACTTCCATACTTAGAAATGGTTAGTTGGTCCCAGAAAGATTTGTATCTGATTGCCTGTGTCCTAAGCCACCAAAGCAGTTTTCTAGAAAATTGTCTTTCTCCTTGAATAGTCCAGGCTCTCAATTTGTCTTCATTCTTATGAGATAGCTTCCGCTTCTCCAGTCATCATACCCATATCCCAGGAAAGAGAAAAGGAGCAAAGAAAATTTCTACAAAAGACTGCTGAACAATTTCCATTTGCATTTCATTGGCCAAAAGTAATTTACATGGCATCTAGTTGAGCAAGGGAGACTAGAATATATCTTACAGATGAGCACATGACATCCCCAATGAAATCATGTATCTTATTTTTAAGGAAATCAGAAGAATGGACATGGAATAGCCAAACACCAGTAGGTGTTGATATCCTTTTTAGAGTTGTAAAAACAGTTTTGAAGAGATTGAAAAATTTGCATGAAATCAGAGAAACGATAGGACCAGCCCTTCATCCTCAGTTAGAAGGACTGCTTTTATAAAAGACCCTGATCAACAATTCAGAGTCTAAAAATCCAGTGGTGAAAGACATATTACATAGACTAATGTGTCTGGGTGTCTTGAGCTATTTAATGTTGTGTTGATGGCCATGTTCCTGAGGTTCCACATTCAGGATGAGACTGTCGACTGTCCAGAGCAGAAGACCACAGCAGACAAGACTGAGGACAGACATCAGTACCTCTGAAACCACCCTTTTCCCTAACCCCTCACAACTTCCAACTCTCTCCTCTACAGCCTCTGCTTTTTGATGGAAAGCCTTTCTGTGCACCTGTATTGTATTGTATGAAACACACTGTCCAAGCATCATATGCCTGTGAGGGTCAGCGTTATAAATGTGTGGACAAGGGTTAAGTAGGTAATTGGAAAAAAAATAGATATCACAGTAGTGCAGTCTGTTTTTAGGCATGACCCTGAACGCAATAAAGGACAAATTCATATTAAAACAGCAAAGAGCTGCAGTATCCAGTGGTTCCAAGGCTGACTGTATCCTCCTCTAGGAGATTCCAGATCTTAGAATATAACCTGGATGTAAATCTTCTTCCTCCTGTTCTCTTTGGTTTATGCTCAGTTCCGTTTTCAACCTAGATGCGGACATCAAGGTTTTCAGCTCAGACATAACACCTCACTCAGCCACAGGCTTCCAGTGGATGCCTCTCCTTCATCCAGGAAAGCCCTTTGCCCCTGTACTGGAGCCTCTGTCTTCCTGCCCAGTAGCTGGCCATGGACACCAGGAGGTCAAAGGCATAGGCCCCAGAAGGAAAAATGAGGAGAACCATGAATCCTGGAAAACTAAGAACTTTGACAGCAGACATCAGAACTGGGGCCACAGCAGCCAGGACAAGGGGCCCTGCCCATGTGGGGTCAGGAAGGGCCCAGAGGTGACAACAACATCAGCAGCAGCAGCAGCAGCAGCAGCAGCAGCAGCACCCCTATCTTAGATCTCTCTTTATGCAGGAATGATGCTAGTGTGTCACCACGTGTGTCACTACACAGAACATTGTGTACATGTCCTTAACCTAATGTACACTGCACTTCTGTTTCAGCATCAGTGTTTTGAGACAAAGACCTTGAGGTTTCGAATCTTCTCATGGCCACTCACTCGAAAGGTCTGGAAGATGTGCTGTCACTCCTGTCTCCTGACCCTGCCCGCCTTCCCTGGGGACGACATCCTTAATGCAGCCCCATCCAGGCCAAAGTCACACTCAGCACATCCTGGGCGGTGCAGGGGAACATGCACATGATTCAGAAATCTCACTACAAATCCTAGAGTTGTCATACTCTGCTGGTAAACATGACCACCCTTTGGTACTGTGGAGGCTGTTTTCACTGTCGGTCCTCTGCCATGAAGAGTGTTCTACTTTCTGGTGGCTGCTGGAACAAATCGCCACGTATGTCATGGCTTGAAATAGCACGAGTTTATTGTCTCACAGTTCTGGCCACCGGAGGTGTGAAATGGTTTCCCTGAGTGAAAATCAAGGTGTGTACAGGGCACACTCCTTCCTGAGCCTCTGGGGGAGAAACCCTTTCCTGCCTTTCAGTTTGTAGAGCCACATTCCCAGGAGTCAAACCTAAAAACAGACTGCATTACTGTGATATTTTTTCCAATTTCCTATTTAACCCTTGCCCACACATTTACAAGGCTTTGCTCCTGGCTCCTCCTCCATCTACAAGCCAGCAGGGCAGCACCTTATGTCTCTGCTTCCATTATCATGACGCCCCTTCCTCCTCTGTGGAAACTCCCCCTCTGCTTCCTCTCACAGGATCTGTGACCCTATGGAGGGCCAACTGGACCCACAGGTTGATGTCCCCATCACAAAGGCCTTAACTAAATCACATCTGGAAGGGCCCTTTAACAATGTAACCTACAATCGCCATAGGTTTCTGGGATGAAGGCCTGGATATCACTAGAACCATTATTTAGGCAACCATAGCAAGCTAAGGACGGTCCTGTTTGGCACCTGCACCCTGTGGGGCTCCTAATGAGCAGAGGGTCTCAACATCCTGCAGGTGCGAGTGCACATGTTACAGGGTCACACTGAGAAAAGGTCACATCCAGAGACCCTGGCTCCTTCACTCGGCCCTGGACCCAGAGCCCCGACTCTGTAGGGAGCCAGGGGGTTTCTCTGGCTTAAAGATGGTCTCCATCGTCCTTGAGGAACCATCCTATGGAGTGAGCTGGAGGTACAGGAAAGGCCTAGGTGTTCTCCGTCCTCCTGAATGTGCTGCCTCACGGTGGGTGCACATCCTTTCTACGTAATATCTGCATCTCTCAGAGCTGGATTCCCCAGAGATGCTCCCAGCTGGCCCATGTGCCCCAGTCACCCTCCTGTCACATCTGAGCACTGCAGCTGGGAGACCTCAGCAGTCAGAGCTGCTGACAAAGTGAGATGACAGAAAAGCAGGACCAGTTAGTGCTGCGGACACATTGAGCTATCCTAAGGTGTCCGGACCATCCTCTCCCCAAACCAAGCGGGCATGGAGGCTGCTGCCTTCATTGACCACTAGCTACTGAGGTGCTTACCCTGGGGGCCCAGAGTCCAGCCTGAGGACTGTGGTGAGGACTTACTACTTCAGCACATACTCACCTAGAAAGCCATGGCAACTCTTAGGCCAGGCGGTAGTCAGGCCTTGTCCTTGCTTCCAGGCTCCCAGTCTAGAGGGGTGGCAGTCAAGGTCAGCACCACAGCAAAGGGAGTACAAGGTCAGAAGGCAGGGGCTTCTGGGGAAGGCGGGACAGATTTCAACATTTGAGCAGAGTCTAAAAGGAGCCCAAGCTGGATCCATCTCAAGGAAGAGAAAGGGCTTCAAGGGGCCCTCAGCCTAATCCCATTGAGCCAGGGAAACCATAGCTTATTGCTGCCTGTTCTACTGGCTTCTCAGTGACCTTCTCTCTCTTCTCTTCTCTACAGGGGAGTGCAAGACCTTCATCCTAGTGCATCCTCACTGTGCACAGATGCCCTGCTTACCAAATACCATCCCCCAGCCCAGCCATAACGCTTCCCCTCAACAGCTGCTGCTCGTGGTGCCAACACCCCTCCACCCATGTGCTCCTAACCTTCCCTCCAGGACACTGCTGCTTGTCCTTCCCCATATCTAGGCACACTGCAGAAACCCTTTGTCATTGACCCTCCAAAGCCCAGTTTTTAAAGAATGAAACCCAGGACTGTTAAAATCTTTTTGTGTGCCAAACCGGACACATTTATTGAGTCGGTTTGCAGTCTAACATAGTTGGAATTTGTTGCCACAGTGTCGAATTCACTTATTATTAAGGGTTGAGACACATGGGGCTTCGGCACCTACTATCTCCATCAGAAACTTTAGTTCCTTTCCAATACTATTAATCTTTACTATAAAGGAAGTACATGGGTCCCATTTCTCCCAAGCTTTGACATTAGAGCTGAACCTCTCAGTCCTTCAGCTCTATTCCCCTGAATTCTTTGAAGACCCGATAAAAGCTTCCTTCCCTACTTATCTATAGACTATTCACGAGTCTAATTGTGAAAATCCCAGAACACGGGTGACACTGAAGCATCATCCTGGACCAGAATCTGAGAAAGGAAGAGGAGATTCTTACTCAAATACACACATGCTAGCATGCTAGTGACTCAGAGATTATGAAAAATCATGCAAATGTTACAAAGGAAACAAAGCTAAAATAACTAACACTAAAGAAACAGATCTCAAACTGACAAGAATCAGAATAATTATTTTAATGAAATTTAGTGAACTACGAGAACACAGACAACCAAGCAAAATTAGGAATGCAATCATCAACAGAATGAGAAGATCCACAAAGAAGAAATATAAGCCATCAAAGGAAAAAAGAGAAAACTGAGATGAGTAATACAGTGATTGTGCTGAGGAACACAGTAGAGAGCTTCAACAGCAAACTGGAGAAAGCAGAAGAATCAGTGAAGTGCATCACAGATCATTTGGAATTCTTAACCAGTAGAGCACAGAGGAAAAGAGCTACTAAAGACTGTACTTCAGCACAAGCGAAACTGAACAGATGAAAGAGTAGGTTCAGGAAACACTGGGGGCAAAGCATCTGAAGGCACTACTGAGAGTGTCCAGGTGTCTATCCTGAAGACCACAGGGACAATCGCCAATTTGAGAGTCTTTGCGAAAAGGATAGAGAAGGAGGTTTGATTAGGAAGAATTTCAAAAAGTAGAATAGTCCCAAGAATGGTCAGTCATGCAAATGAGGAATCTGGAGCCTCCAGGGAAGCCTAAGCTCACCTGGACGTGGGCTTGAATCAGTGTCCCTGCTCGACTCGGTCCTTGCTGGCAGCAGGGGTGCCACCCTGTGTGGATGTCGGGGACATAGTGGTGTGGTGGGTGCAGGACCAGAGCGCCGGGCCCCATCCGTCTCCCTGCTGACGTAGATCTGAGTGGTGGTTTCCAGGACCCTCACAATGTGAACGGACAGTTTGACAGGTTAGCATCACATGGTAAACTTGGTTTAATGGGCTTAGAAAGAACTCTCCACCCAATCGAGTGTTTTATAAAATCAAACAATTAGTGTCAGACATGTTCTCATCACAATAGATAAGAAATTGCTAACAAAAGAATTTTAAAATAATGTAAATTATTTTACATCATTTGTACATCCATAATATTATTAATATTATGTAATAATTTCAGTTAAAAGGTAAAATAAAAATAAAAATATTCTTTAAACCAATTTATAATAAATATCACATAGGAACTTTTTGAGGTAAAGAAACTGAGTAAAATGTTTGGCTCAAAAGACTTATGTTATAGAAAAGAAAAAGTAAAAAAAATAAATGAGCTAATAATCGACTGAAACTTTAAAAATGAATAGTAACATAAAACCAAAGAAATTGAAATGGAGATTTTAAAGAAAGAACAAATAGAGTGGAAAACCAAGATTCAATAGAGTAATAACAAAGTCAAATGTTATTTTAAATGTTTGTTAGTATATATATTGCTCCAATGAATTAGATCATAAAATAAGTGTTTCCTGACCTTTGTAAAAGTTACATATAACATCCCCAGCAGCTTTTTAAAATACTTTTTCCTCCAACACAACATGAAATCTTTATACCACAGATAGACTGTATATATGCATTTCTTACTGTTTTTTATACTTAAGAAGACTGAGACTTTCAAATTTTACCGCTGTGGGGCAATATGCTGCCTGTTCTGAGGCATAAAATATAAGAAGCCACAATTAGGTTATAATAGGAATAACGTAGAAGGTATAACTACAGATACAGATAAGAAAAACCAAATTAGGAACACCACAGCCTGCATGGCTGGTTGAAAGGGTCTCTGAGATGGGGCTATAGGAGCCTAAAGACAGACAATTTACGTGGAGAAAAGTGGGAGCCAGTGGGGACACTCCTCTCCTTCTTTGAGACAGCGACCCTGAGTCTGGCTTCTTGACCTATTTCATAGAGCTGGATCACAGTGAGGTAATGGGAATAGAACAAAGAAAGACTTGTAGACAGAGGACATTCCCCTGCTTTCGAGAACAGTTGAAGGTGCAACAACATTAAAGACTGAGGCTCAGTTGTAGTCTGCTGTTTGTCTACTTCTTGCTTTGCCGACTGGGGAAACTTTGCAGAAGCAGCCAGAAAGCAGTTCGCTCTCTACACATACCAATAATGTTAATGCAAATGTTCAAATTCCTATCTAAACAAACCTTACAACAAGTAAAAACCTGCAGTAACTCACTCTGTTAAGTCAGCTTATGCTGCCATAAAAAAACTACCAGAAGATGAATGAGTTAAACAGAAATTTATTTTCTCACAAATCTGGAGGCTAGAAGTCCAAGATCAAGGTGCTAGCAGGCCTGGTTTCTGATGAGATCTCTCCTCTTAGATTGGAGATGGCCATATTGCTGTGCCCTCTCCCAGCTTTGTCCCAGTGTTGGCCTGGAAAGAGAGCTCAGGGGTCTCTTCTTCCTCCGCTGAAGAGGACACCGGATCTCAGCAGTAGGGCCGCACCCATATGATCTTAAAACTCTCTAAATATAGTACACTATGGGCTCAAAATATGAATTTTGGGTAAGGGTGCATTTCAGTTCCTGACATTTATTAAATAAAGTGTAGCAGTAATTCAAAGGCCTCCCACAAAGAAAATACTAGACACACATGCAATCATACCATACATTCAAGGAGCAGATCATTGCGATTATGCTCAGTCTTTCCAAAGACAAAATAAAAACACTTCCAAGTGCATTTTAGAATGCCACTCTATCCTAATATCAAAACCACAGGACAGAACAAAAATAGAAAATTACAGGCAGCATCTCTCATGACTGAAGTTTAAAAAATTATAAGCTAATAAGAACTCAAATCACCAGTGCTTAAAATAATTGTCATAGCCAAGTTGGGTTTATTTTAAAAAATGTTAGCATTTGTTTTACATGTATTAATGTAACCATATTAAGAGGTCACTGAAGAAAATATATATATTCCTCACAAAATATGTAGGAAAAAATTAACTAAAATTCAACACTCACAGCTCATGATTGACAGCAACCAGGGAAATGTCCTATTTAGGGAAAGAATTTCTATCAATAAATGAGTAGTGATGTGTTAGAAGCATTTTCTTTAAAATCAGAATGCCTCCATTACAGTTTGTAGTCAACATTTCATTGGAGAATGTTTGGTTTTTGTTATACAGAGAAACCCAAAATACTCTGCAGATATATTTTGTAGAGAGTTTAGGGCACACTCTGGTGGCTCAGGTATTAAATCTGCAGAAGTTGTGGTGTGTATACTCAATGGAATTCTATGCAGCTACTAAAAAAATGAAATTGTGCCCTTTCCAGCAATATGGATGGAACTGGAAGGAATCATGTTAAGTGAAATCAGAAAGAAAAATTAATACAGGAATTTGGAATATGAGGAAATGAAACATATAAACATACAGACAGATAAACCCCCGACAAGAACTCACAGGACACACAATGATGCCAGGAGAGGCGTAGGGAAAGGGAAGCAAAGAGGGGTAAAAGTGGTAAAGGACACTGGAACTCGGTTGGTGGGTGTGGTATATAGATTGAGTTGAACTATCAATATCCTAAAATGAATATAGCATTGTGAACAAAAATTATATTGCTATTTAAAAGGAAAAACTGATAGGTGAAAAAATCTGTAGCTGCAGGGATATAGTCCATGTAAATAAACCCCAATGACCCAGGGGGAATTTTCAAAATGAATAGACAAAGAAAAGCATAAAAAATGCTTCCTCCTCCTCTCTGTCTGCCTGATTATATTCATTTCTGCCTGCGTCCGTCCTCTAAAGATAGTTTAGCAAGTTATGTGACTAATTAATAAAAAAATTTTCGTGATAGCAATGAACAGTTTAAGGACTTTGTTTTAAAATATGCTTTTACAAAAAGCGAAAATATAGGATAGTAGGGAAAGCATTTGACAAAAGCGGTCAGGATCTTCATAGGAAAATGAAATATGAAAGACTTGAAAAAGACCTAAATAGTGAAGACATTTCCAAGTTTACCAAATGGAGTCCAGATTGCAGATTCCTATGCCTCCAGTTATATCTATATTATTATTAAATATCAAGAGGGTTGGGGAAGTGGAAACTTGGTGAATTCTTCTAAAATTTCTGAAAATCAATGAGTCAACACTTTTAAGAAAATAAGTGGAAGATTTACCCAGTGCTGAAAAGCTTGCAGTAAAATTCTGTGTATGCTGGGTTAGATAACTGATAGACTGTGAGTATCAGATTGATAAGATTAGGCTGGTTTTTCTTCTGGTAACAAAACCCCCCAATTCTGATCAATTCAAGCATAGATTTTATTTCTGATCCAGGTGTCTCACTCTCCCATGGATGCTGTACATCAGAGTTGTTCAGGTACCAGGTTATAGATCTACCTGAATCACATCGAGGTTCATAAAGATGTTGTCCATGGGTGAAATCAAGTCTAAGCCTACCATGAGTGTGGCAGGGAAGTACATCCCACTCTACGAGATGAAGGGACACTAACACAATGGCCAACACTATGACAATGAAGGCAGTGACACTATCCACATAACCAGTAGACAGATTGAGGCAGTGGGACAGAGCACAGAGCCATACCCATGTGGAACTTGAAACACATCAACAGTGACATGCAAATCGTTGAGAAAAACATGAAATAGTGAACAAATGGTCCTCGGACAGTTGCCTCTATACTTGGAACATCTAATATGCTATTGAGAGTAGACAAGATTATGTCAATTTTAAAATATCATCTGTTTAAGACAGCCTTGTTTTAAATAGCCCTCAAAAATAGAAGGTATCATAATGCTCTTTAATACATGTCATTTTGTCATACATAATGGAAGATTTATTTTAGATGTATTAGAGAAGTGTTTTACATGTCTTGTAGGAAGAAAATATAACAATGCATTAAGGTATTTCTACATTTTTGCATTTGCATTCTGAGTTTTTAAATCACTTTTGATCAGAATTCTTTATGCCTACATTTTTCAGTGAAGCAGTTTACAAAAAGGCAGAGTTACTCTAGGATTTGAATGGCTTGTTGTGAGACTTTAGATAAGGGGATCACTCATCTTACACCCTCCAAGACCCCATGACTCCCACCTGGGATTGTCAATATGCAGGACTCCAAGAGGAGCTGCAGGTCACAAAGTCACCATGCCAGCCACAGGATCATCATGACAACTGGTCTCCATGGGGCGGAGAGAGGAGCACGCAGATCATGGCGCTCTAGGTGCAAAACCAGCCGCTTGGCCCCTTCCACCCACAGGCCAGGTACCAGGTGGAGGCTCCTTGAGGAAGTGGTAGAGGGTCAAGGTAGCTGGGCACAGAGAGGCAGTGAAGACACGGCTTGAAGGGACCTGCGGGAGCCTGGCCAGTACAACCACAGAGGCAGCCAAGAAAATGGGGAGAAGAGGCTCTTGGTTGCCAGACTCTGCACTCCTGCTGCTGCTGGTGCTGCCTCCTCCGTTGTGTAGCCTGCAAGGCTTCCAGTACAGACTCCCAAACTGGAGAGATTCCCCGACCTTAGTCTGGGCTGGAGAAACTTCCATCACCACTTAAACCTGGACAGAAGGCACTTCCACGACCGCCGCAGCCTAGGAGCCTGGACCCAGGAGAACCAGACAAACACTAAAAGCTGCCCGAGTGAATATGACGTCACTTCATCTTAGATGCGTGAGTGGCAATCCTGCCCTGGCCTCTGTACACCCAGATTAGTGCTCTCATAAGTCATTATGAATGGAACTTCTTACCTAAGGGGAACCTGGCCTCTGAGAGAGGAGAGAAGGGAGTCTCGCTCTGACCCAAGGAACAACTGTCTGACCTTGTTCCCGAGGAAAGACTGTCCTGACATTTGTTCTTGGGTCTTTTCATTTGAGAAGGAATGAAGATCGCCAGAGGGTTCTGGGTGGCTCTCAGTCCCTCCATCAACTTAGGCTGGACCTGTGACTGTCATGTTCTGGAAACAGAGGAGCAAGGGATCAAGAGAGAACTTCTCTGATGTGTTCAGAGTTTACTGTGGGTTTCGATTTTGTTGTTATTGTTTGTTTTGATTCTGGCCCTATGATTCTGCATTTGCTGGCTCCAGAGAGCCTGCTGTGTTTCCGTAGGTCGTTCTCAGTGTCACTGGTGAGAGTCCTCTGCTCTGCTGCTTCTCATTGTTGTGCTTCTGTCCTCCTCCACCTGAAGAGCCGCCCATATCCTGGGCAACTTCAGAGCAGTTTGGTGTCCCGTGTGTCCTGGGAGAAGCTGGGCTCTGCAGCAGGCGGCTTCTGGCCCTCAAGAAGGGCCCAAGTGCAGGTCTTGTGTTGGAGTCTGGCCTTGGTTCATGTTCCACTCTTCTTCGGGTCTGAGAATAAACTTGGCTCATTCAGTAGTAGCAGTGGTATGACTGTCAATAGTATCATTGAAGCACTGTACAGTTTCTCAAGCCCTTTCACTGCACTGTGTGATCCTCCAACATTCCTGCAGGGACAGTAGGCAGGTCTTTGAGATGCACTCTCCTGGGAGGGCGGGTCCTGGAGGTTGGAGGAAGCAGCCAGAAGCTGATGGGTGACAGCACTCAGGCGGCTGTGCTGCCCCCATTCCAGCATCCCAGTGTGTCCCTCCTCTGATTCCTCTTCTGCACAGAGACTGTCACTGCGGGCTGTGAGTCCAGGCCACCAGCATCCCAGCAAAGAGCTGGGAGCACCTGCCCACTGAAGAGAATCCTCCTCGCGTGTCAGTGGAGGGCCTGCCAAAAGGCCTGAGCAGGTGACTCCTAGATCCTTAGGACAGCCCAGAGGATGGTGATTCACTCTAGGACATGGTGTTTGGAGATAGATGGGCATCATGGGGGATGGTAGCTTCTTTAGATCAGTCTTTTCAGGAGTGGCATTGAATTAAGCATCCTCTTAGTTACCCTCCTGTTACACACCCCGTCCAACTCCTACTTCCTGCTTTAAGGCCCGTGTAGATCAGCCCAGCCCAGATGGGTGGTTAGGGCTCTGGACACAAGTGGGGATATAAAGTAATATAATTAATTACGGCAAATAACATAATTACTTAGAGCACTTACTCTGTTTCAGGATATGTCGAGCACTTGGACTTTCCAACGAATTCAGGTTCTATTTCTCTATGTTAGGCTGGGTAAATTGAGGCTGGGTGTGAGTGTGAGATAAGGAATGAGAAAATACCAGAAATGTCTCTTGAACTAAGTGTTCCCACTATTCCCTGTCATCGCACCCACCCAGTGGTTTCTGAAATGCTGGGAGGCAGTACTGTTCTCTGTGACCACAGCTGTTTCAGCTGTTGTTCCATGTGAAGATTATGGGCTTTGACCTGAGAGCAGAGGAGGTCAGGCTCCAGGATGAAGGATGCTCCACATTGCCCCACCTCTATTTTCAGTCTTGACCTTGATGTTGTCATTCAGCTGGCCAGGACTAAATCCTGCTGCATTCGCACAGAAGAGCAAGTGCTGAGACCTTCCAAGAAAAGTCCTCATATACCATTTCCCAGTCCCAGGGCCTCATAGTGAGAACACCTAGAGGATGACCATAGTAGACCAGAGAAGGAGCATTCAGAACCACAGTGCCCACCTGAACCCCAGAGAAATACCATACCCTGATCCTGGCAGCTGAAAAGAGAAGCATCTGCAGAAATCCCAGGAGCCTTGAGAGACTGGGGCAAGGCAGATAGGAAACCAGGGGTAGGGATGCTCAATAAGAGGAAAATGGGGAGAAAGAACCATGGAAGCCCCCACATGTGAGGCAGGGATAGAGGAAAAGGGGCTGGAGTAGAGTTGAGAAGTTGAGATTCCATCTCCATCCACCCAGAGAACAGGCTCTGGGTAGCATAGCCTGGGTTAATTTGCCATTGAAATCCTGGTCCTGGGGTTTTCTGATTTGGAGCTCTTCGAATACTTGATTCTTTCAATCTCTTTACTCGTTATTGATCTGTTCAGATCCTCTGTTTATTCCTGATTTATCCTTGGTGGTGATGTGTTTATAGGAATTTATCCTTTTCTTATAACTTATCTAATTTGTTGTCATTTCCATAGTAGTCTTACATAATCCTATGTATTTCTGTAGTACCATTACAATGTCTGAACTAGCTTAGGATTTGTCAACTTCATCTTTTTGGAAAATCAGCTCTCGGTTTCATCGATCTTTTTTGTTTTAATTTTATCTGTGACATTTATTTCTGCTCTGATCTTTGTTTCCGTTCTTCTCCTAACTTTGGGTTTAGTCTGTTCTTCTATTCTTTGGGTTGTAGAGTTAGGTTCTTCGATTCAAGATCATTTTATATTCTTAGTAGATGAACTTATCACCATAAAGTTTACTCTTTGAACTGGTTTTGAAGCATCCCATAGACTTCTGATGTTCTGTTCCCGTTTTCATTTATTTTGAGATATTTTTCTTTCTGTTTTGATTTTTTGTTTGACTTTATTTGCTGTTCAAAAGTTTGCTGTTTTGTTTCACATCCTTGTAGATATTCCCACTTTCCTCTTTCCTTGATTTCTAGTTTCATAACTTTGTGGTCAGAAAAAGCAGTTGGTAGAATTTTAATCTTAAATGTTCTAAGACTTTTTTGTGATCTATCATATAATGTATCTTGGAGAACATTCCATGTGCAATTGTGAATAATGAATATCCTACTGCGGTTGAACAGGATGTTTATATGCGTATGTCAAGTCTATTTGGTCAAAGTGAGTTCAATTACAAGTTTTGTTGTTTTTCTTTCTGGGTGATCTATCCATTACTGAACATTGGTATTAAAATTCCCCGTTCTTACTGTAATGTCTATTTCTCTCTTTAAATATGTTAGTATGTGCCTACTATATTGAGGTGTCAGTGTTGGGTGCATACATAGTTACAATTGCTCTTCTTCTTGATATAGTAATAATCTTGCATCATCTCTCATTACCTTTTTTGGCTCACAGTTTATTTTGTCTAATATAAGTATGGTTATCCTTCATTTTGTTAGTTTCCACTTGCATGGAATTCTTCTTTTATCTCTTCACTTTGAGCCTATATGTATTTTTAAAATTTGAATGAGTCTCTTGGCGGCAGTTGATAGTTGGGTCATGATTTTTAATCCATTCGTTCAGTCCTCTGTGTCTTTTGATGTGAGAATTCAATCCACTTGCATTTAGAGTGATTACTGATACCTAAGAACATCCTACTGCCATCTTATTAAGTGAATGCTGGTTGTATTGTGCATCCATTGTTTCTTTGTTCCTGTTTCAGTTCACCTGTGTGGATTGGTGGTTTACCACGTGTTAAGTTCTGTGCCCCCACTCCTTTCCTTATTTGTGATTAAGGTGAGGCTTACATAAAACATCCTATGTCTAATAAAACAGTCCATTTTATGCTAATACCAGTTTAAATTTATTTTCCAGTAAAAGATCCACCCTTTTCCACTTCCATTTTTGATGCACCATTTACCTCTTCTTGACTATATGTTTATAAGTAAGTCATATGGATTGGTTATTTTTATTACTCTTTTTTTCCCTTTAGCCCTTATACTACTTTTAAGTAGCTAATAAACCATCCTGTTACAGAATTGAAGTTTTCTAATAGAGAATGTACAACCTCAACAGCAAGAAACAGTGGTAAACACAAGCATGTCATTAAAAATGTGGTCATAATATCGGGAAACATTCTGAAGGATCTTGAAATGGTTGCCTCTGGGGGCGGAATCTCAAGTGGAGAAAATGGGCAGGAGCCTCTAGTTTTTTGTTGTGAACTTTGTAACAGTGTTTGATTTTGAAGACTTATGAAGAGCTAACATCTTTATTCAGGGAGCTTTCAGAGGAGAAAGGAGTGGTAAGTTTTCATTGGTTCAGAAAGAAGTTTTTCACTTCCGTAAAGAAAGTTCAGAAAATCTGTACTGCAGGTAAGTTGACAGAGTCTAGTGCTTGTCTGCCCACATTTGTTGAACAGAGCGTTGTCACATCTCTCTGCCTCAGCTAGTTCAGGTCCTTGTCATCATTGTCATCTAGTGGCACCTGTGGCCATTGTGAGTTGTTATTTGTGAAATAAGAATAATTCTGACACACCAGGGTTGTGTTGTAAATGGAAATCGTATATGTAAAGTACCTGTCAATGCATGCTCCTTGAATGATTATTCTGCTATCATTCAGATCACCTATCTTTTGTTTCCTTACTATATATTGTAATATTTCATATTAAATATTATATTTTATTTATATATTTAAATTTCTTATAAATATTATATTTATTTTTAACAATATTATATATTAACCATTTAGATGCAGTCTGGAAGAGGCAGATGGAATAGTGTGGAGGACAAGGCGAGAACTTTTATTTGCATGTGATACCCAAGAGTCTGCGCCCCATCCAACCACGCACATCTTCAAAAGTCAAGAGGAGGAGATAGCTGGGGATGGTTATTCCCAAGGAAACGAGGAACTAGATCCAACACATTAGAGTCATGGTGAACTTTTACAAACAACAAACCATCACGTTTCTTATCTAACAGCTCCAGCTAATGTGACAAACCCTCCTGGTTGGCCACCAAAAATCCCTCATCTCAGAGCACACGGAATGGTTGGTCACCTCTTTACCATCCACACTGATGAAAGTCAACACCAAGGTGACCCACTGAGGTCAATGAGGGTTCGTGTTAGGCATCAGCAACTTGGAGTGGGGAGGAGCGTGAAAAGGGCCTGATGGAAGGTAGGGAAGTAGAAACTCCCCATATGATGAATGCGCCTCATCCCCGTGACTCATATCTCCTCTATTTTCAGATCAGACATTTTAAAGAACAACTAGGATGATGTTTACAAAGAAAATGGCAGGAAAGTTTGAAAAGTAAGGCTTCTCATTTCAGCATGTGTTCCTCTTCTAAGCTGAGTACTCATCTGTGTAGACCTGTGAGTATGAAAGTCCCTTGGGGCAGGAACACATAACCAGGGCGGTTTTCTGGTGCTGGAAAAGAGTCACGCTGGTTCTATAAGGTATTGGCATTTTGCTTGACTCCTACCTGGGTGTCAGGCCATATTTAAGGGACATAGTCTACCACAGATAGGGAAATAGGCTAACAAACACTTGGTTAAATGGAGTCGAGGACAAAAAGAAAATGACAAAGCACTAAACTGATAACTTTAAAAGACAGTTCCTAGAGAAAAAATCAAGAATGGCTTCTCAGAGGATATGAAAATTTGAACTGGATTTTGGAGAGTGAGGAAAGACAATGTAATGGGAACTGTTAAGACTATTTCTTGTAGAGAGGATGTTCTGACTAGGTGATTAACTTAAGGAAGGGTTGGGAGATGAGGCTAGAGAGACAACTTAGTGCCAAAGTGATAGGGAGTCATAATACCAAGTCAGTGGATTCGGATTCCTTTCTGTGAGCAATAGGGAGCAATGTGTTATTTTTAGCTCAAATTTGTGATTGAGGTAGGAACGTCTGATAAGTGTGGCTATAAAGAAACAAGAGACAAGAGCAGTAGGGCGCTCATAGAGGGACCATGGTTAGCAGTTTAGCTAAAAGATAATGAGGATCAGTGAACCTAAGTGACAGGGAAAAAAAGGGGAGGGATGTATATGAATGATTGCCAAAACAGAAAATACTTTGGAGGTAGGAGAAGATGAGGTGAAAAAGGCAGGCAGGATGGAAGAAATGTGAGAGTTCAAAGACTCTTACAGCAGAAGGGAAGGGAGTTGGGATACCCTCATGGAGGAGTGCCTAGGTATTTATATCTTGTGTATTCAGTGTGTACCATGCACATGTCTGTGTGTGTGTGTGTGAGAGAGAGAGAGAGAGAGAGAGGCGGGTGGAGAGGGAAAAGGAGAGAGAGAAGAGGAGAGATTTGGGGATGTAAAGTAGAGGGATAGAACAGTATGCATATTGCTATTCTCTGCACCGGGAAGACTGGACATCTTACAGGCCTTAGGATACTTCACTAAAGTATGGGAATTTCCAAGTTTAAGATTGCCCCAAAGACTAAGAGAGAGAATGGTCAATAGGAAAATTGGCATGCATCCTGGCTGTTCACTGGGATTATAGTGAACCTGTGTTTATGACCTCTTATAAGCATGTGCTTCCTCCCCAGCCTGAAATTGAGGATGTCCTTTATCACCTACTTCACACAGGGCCAGACCATCATGTAGCTCACATCAGATAGGAAAGCGCTTCTTTCATTCCTGAGGTAGGTCCAGTGAACTGGACCATAAGAAGGGTCAGAGAGCAGAAGGGATCCCGGAGGCTTCACTGGGGAACCCACTGATGTTCAGGCTCGTCTGGTCAGGTCCCCCTTGGTTCCCACTTTGACCCTCAGCTCTGGGTCCTGCCCGCTCTGGCCCCTGCCTGCATGGGCAGACCCTGTGCTTCTAAATAACCTCTGCCCCTCTCAGTACTGCCATCCAGTGGTCCTGAGTACTTTCATTGGACGTCCCCTTAGAGTGGATTGGCTGGGAAGATTTCAGGTAGAGCAGACAATGTATCCTGTATGAACACTTGTTTGTTGTGGACATTGGTTGTTCTTTGTCACTTTTTTCCCATGTCAGTGGGAAAGTGAGAGACGGAGTCAAAGCCAGGGAGGAAAAATAGGCCCCAAGTTTTAGGGGCTTTGGTGTAGGGGAGCTTGGTCCCAGGGTGGGTCTCCAGGGGGGAGAACCTATGTGACAATTCTGAGCACCAGGCTGAAGGCTGGGGTGCTTGAAGATGCATGACTCACTCCATCCTCGGTGAGTATCAGTTGTCCCAGTGCTGTGCTCAAAATCCTGAGGGTGAGAAGTCATAGGGCTTCAGCATAGTTGGAAGGCAAGGATCCCAATGATGCAAAAGACTAGGACTCAGTTCAAAGCGAGTGAAGTACCAAGTTGATGCTGAGGACCTTCAGGACTAGATGGGCTCCAGGATTTTTGCACACACTAAAATTCAGAACCTTGGAGAGAAGCAAGGAGTAGCAGAGAGAGCAGGAAATGATGCCTGAAGGGGAGGGGACCTGGAACTGAAGTGCAGGGAGATTCATAAAGGTTTGGCTCTCAGAGGAAGCAGGGAGTGGGCTGGCTGTTCCCTGGGTCGGAGAAGGTGTGGTTTGTGAATAGTGTTCCCTTTAGGAGAGACCCGAGTGGGCTTGAGACAGAAGAAACCAAATCTATGAGGAGGGAGTCTGGCAGGTGGCAGAAAAAAACCAAGTGTTGTTGGAAGGTTGTAGATGGGGGCATCTGGTGAAGGGGCAGCCCCTGGGGAAGGAAGATCACTGCCTCACCAAGGCAGGGGGCTCAGGGCCAGGATCACCACATGGTGGGGGAGGCCCGTGGAAGGATCCCCAAATCTCTCTAGAGTGTGATGATAGAGCTATCTTCTCTGAGGAAGAGTTCAGGAGTAAGAGTGGGTTAGGAAGGTGGAAAAGATGTTAAAATCATGCTTATGTGGTCAGGGGTTGGGACAGGGGACTTATGAAGACAACTGAAAGTCAGTGCAGAGCCCTAAATCTGCCCACTCCCGGATGCTCACAAGATCTAGATTAGAGCTCTACCTGAGATTAGCATTCCCACTGGGGTCACACTGCCCAGGAGTTGAGGACTGGGTGGCAGAAGGCCAGGGCAGGAACTGGCACACAAGTTGAATCCAGAAAGAACCAAGCGAGCGTGAGAGGATGGTGATTCTGGAGGGTCTGTAAAGAATGTGGGTGCTGGGCTGGAACCAGGGGTGGTGATTCTGGTGTTCCTTCCATGAGAAGCGCTAGGAGTAAGGCTGGAGGCACAGGATAGGGAAATCCCATCAGGCAAGAGTGAGCACTGGATGATCTGGCTTCTCAGCTGCATACAGGGAAGATGGAATTTCAGCATGTTTAGGGGTGATATCGATGAAATAGAAATCTTCCCAACTGTGAAAAGAGCAAGGGAGGCTATTTGTGCAGGATCAGGCAGGTCCTGGGTTCCACTCCACTGGTCGCGGGCCTGGGCCTCATCACATCTTGGACTAGACAAGGCAGGAGTGGACCTGGAGCTCTGAGATCTGATCCTACAGTGGCATCTTTTCTGCCCACAGTGAGAAAGCAGACTTCAGGGCCCATGTGTTCTTAGCCTTGCCGCACCACTCACACCTTCCTGTTAGATTCGTCTGAATCTGAGCTCCGCCTGCGCTATCGGCTTTACAGCCTCTGGCGGGCACATCCCAGGACAACCTGCAGCACTGCCCTTCTTCCTGAAGGACAGCCCTCAGGGCTACACCCCAGCATTTGGGCATTTCCATCAGGAACACAGACATCCGGAAGCCCTAGGACTGTCATAACTGCTTGGTAACTTCCTTTAGGAGGAAGAAGTTTTGGAGGGACCAACTCAATCTCAAGGCTCTGTGCAGAGAGGATGGGACAGGGAGGGTTCCAGCAGGATGATCTTTTCTAAACTCGGCCTTACCCGTGGGAGGACAGTGTGCCGTATAAGGGACGTCTTAAGTGTTAGCAGTGCCGCGGTCACCTCAGGAGGACTGTGTTCATAGTGGCACATCCACAGGATGCTCTGTCCCCTCACCGTGGATGGGCAGGCCTAAGAGACATCTCCTAGGTCTGTGTGCCTGAGACAGGGATGAGCAAAGAGAAAGCCAGACTGCATCCATGGGACCCGCAAAGTGGCAGCCCCGGTCCACCGTCATCAAATGGGTGAGAAGGTCTGAACAAGCCTGTCAATTTCAAAACACAGGACAGAAGGGAGACTGGGTTTATGTTCCTTCCAGTTCAGGAAGGTCTTCTC